>SWBL01000472.1:0-30192 GCA_024195585.1 Aureobasidium sp. EXF-3400
CGAACAGATCGCGATGGGGGTGGTGTTTCGTTGTCGCGTTTCCACTCCTTCTGTTTCGCGACGATATCTCCTGCATCGACTAATTCACGACCTCGTTTTCGTGGTACCTTCTTCCGACCCTTCTTCTCTTGTAGAGCTATATGTTTGAACTCAAGGGTCTTGTATTTGAGCTCCTGTTTGGCCAATTCGACGGTTTTATGACCCAAAGCCTGAATGGCCTTCTCGGCGATCCACGTCGCCATGTCCAGTTTCTCATCTATAGAAGCGTTGTTCTCCTTGTTAAGTTCGTATAGATCCTTCTCAAGGGTCTTAGGATCGTATATACAAGGTTGTAGATCATCTAATTCAAAAGGTGGTAGTAGAGGTGGGTTTTTGACGACGGCGGGCCGATCTATTACGGATTGAGGGTCAAATGGAATAAGACCAGCCTTTTTAAATGCCGATTCGAAGTTCGAGGGTCTAAATGTCTCTTTACGAGCCTCGTGATATAGGCGACAGAAGTCCTTCTTCTTTGTTAGGTCGCCGTTGTTTAGTTCGCAAAGCTGGTATAGCTTATCCTTATATTTTCCTTTAATCGGCGAGAACATGATTGAATCAAGAGGTTGTAGAACATCGCTAGTATGAGGAGGTAGAGGAAGTATTATAATCCTTCTATCCTTACAGGTCTTCTCAAAAGTTGTAGATAGATGTGTTTCGTGTTGGTCAAATAGGAGAATCCTATACTGTGCTCCGCGGGGCCTTGTTTCGGGTATAAAAATCTCATTTAGCCACGCTAGAGCTACTTCGTCGTTTGTCCATGCGGTAGGGGTAGCTTTGTACTTATACGGAGGTGGCTGATCAGGTGTCCAGTCTATATTAACGTTCAAACCCTCAAAAATAATGAGAGGAGATACGCTAGTGCCGCCGCCAGAGATGCACTCGACGATAGAGACCCATTCGCGTGTTTGAGAGTTCCTACACTTAGTTCTTTTGCATAGCTTGCCCCAAGCATCAAAGGCAGCTCCTACGACCTTTCGTGGGTTGATCTTGCCTATACATAGTCCATGTTCGTCCATATTGTGAATATTCGCGTCCAAAACCCGGAATTTGTCGCGAAACGACGAGAACATGTCGAACCATGCCCGTACGTTCTCTTCTGTAGCATTGTTAACTCGTACGGACTCATGAGGATCACCCAAAAGCGAGCCACACCTTGGGTATTTGTTAAAGAATTGGTATAGCCATTCGCGTCCAAGACCCGCGTCAGATCCAGATGCGCGTTGGATTTCAAGAGCCATTAAACGACAACGGGGTTGCGAAGGCGGCTGATGTCTTGAATCCAGATCCATTATCCATTCGGCCAACTCCTCTTCTTGTTCCTTGGTCAAACGGCGTTGAGAAACGTGAGCGGCACGTCGTTCGAGTCGTCCATTCAATCGGCCGGCGATGGTTGCGCGTGGGATCCCGTACGTCTCACGAACGTACGTGTATGTCATTGATTCGTCGCGTATACCGGCCATGGCGATGGCCATGTCAGATTCGGTCCAATTGGGCATTGAGACGTCGTGTTGGTTGAGAAACGATGGAAACAAGTTGTATACAGCTAATCAAGAGATCAGAAGACGCGTTCGACTTCCCCGCGCGTTCGACTTCTTCCGTTCAGCCTGTACATACAAGATTCCAGGCCATATCTCCTCGAGTCTTTGCGTTTCGTCCTCGCTCCAACTACAACATTCTTCATCCCATACATCTTTCCACTGCTTAAAACCTCTGAGAAATGCCGTAAACTTGACGCTGTCACTCGATGTGGCATACCCGAACGCAACACGTCTCTAGCCCTCGGCCCCGGACACTTCAGAAAGTATTTGGACATCTAGTAATGGCCTGACTACCCCGATGGCATCACTGAGCACGATAGTTTCGACGACTCTTAGCTCTTTGATGCAGAAGAGGGGTACCAGGTCGATCAACTTACCTACAAGTAACTGTAAGCCCTTAAAATTGTACACATTCATTCTGTGATCTTGCAAGACTGTCCCCGAGATACTCTTGGAATCGTCTACGAAAACAACAAGCAAAAGTCCAAGTAAAGCGGACCCGCATAGCGCCAAATGCTTGCGGAAGTATGATCCATTCGAAAGTCGATGGCGAGTTTGAGTCGGTGGCGGGAGACAGTGGCTATGGGTTGACGTCCACCACGTCGAAAACATTCAAGATTGGTGCGTTAAAAGAATGGGGTCTACAGAGGGCAGATATACGAGGAGAGCTTTAAGGTTTTGAACAATTCACGAGCAGGAACAACTTATTGAAGATGGAGGCATGCGGTTCTTCAAGGCAGGTATGGTATCAATAAGACCTGTATCCTCTTCGTAGATCGTACGATGTTCTATGTATTCTTTGGCCTCCTCCTCTTTTGTTCCAAGGGATACGCGTTAAGTCAAACGGTAGTGCTTGGTGATCATTGCGAAGGCTGAAGTGGGTGGGCTCAAGGTTTGATGGCCTAGTGTGTATGCGAGCTCTGGAAGAGTCCCATGTACGCTCAAACGATATTCGAGGGAATTTGACGCAGGGACGATGTCGGGGTGACAGAGATGCTGCGGCCTCAGCAAGCGCTTGTTGCGCACCAGGTAGAGTGCCAGTGGGATACTACAGCATCGTGTTCGGCGGACGTCTAATGGATGATGGGAGAGAGTGGAGGACGGTGGTCGATACGCTTAGTCGCAAAGCTCCTTACCAGCGCGTGCACAGACTCTACTTTCCCCACAATCGCGAAATTCCAACTTCTTGTTGATTCAAACATACCTATCATCTGCAAGCCGAATGCCATAAATCTATGATTGAGAGTTGTACTGAACAAGAATATGATGCTAGACAAATCACCTTTAGATAGCTTCCTTGTGTTAAGGTATCTACAGAATAAGGGGATCAAGAATCTACAAAGGCGCGGATGGAGCGGTGGAAACTTATCTCTCAACTGTACGACAATAATGAATGGATATAATCCTCAAATGCCCTTGCCCTTCTACGACAAAATGGCTGCCTAGACATCACTGAGCAACAATCAGATAATTCCTGGACGATATCTTTGAGATCGCGAATTTTGTCACCGCAAGGAGTCTCGGCAGCGCATCGCTTACTCGCATTCCTTTCTCCGCTACTTGATCGCTTTCCTTCCTTGTCTTGAATTGACATCTCTAGGTCATTCAACAGTATGGCAAGACGGAAAAACAGCAGGCCTTTTCCGAGCTCGCTGACAGGATCGACGAGCTCGTTTTCGTACCCATCGAACAGCTCACTTCGATCCTCCGTTGTTCCTAACCTCCCACCCGAATCCGTTACCAGCGTCTTGGGACAGAAACAAGCTGGCGTGGCGTCCAACGAGAAAGATAGGGACACAAAATTTCCAGTCAACATTCCGCGCAGATCGTTACGCCGCAAGTCTGGTCCCGTGTCGTACAATTTGGCTCTTGCACCTAGCGTCCACGGGCCCTCTGCCGGTGCTAAGATGGCTCACGAAAAGGCCATGCGTGTACGTTCCAAAGAAACTCTTCTCGATGAAGTGCCTAAGCCTCCAAAAAGTACACCTCTACGTCTGCTATCGAATGGTGGCGCCGAGGCCCTGAACTTGGACTGGGAGATTGGCGACTGTCCCGGTCGCATCCGGCCTCCCGGCCAGAGAGAAGTGCCACCATCATCCAGGTAGCCGTATGCGTCTCGAGACCGTCGCGTATCCCAAGGGCAAATTGAAGCAAGTGCTCGGCAAGCGCAATCTGGATGCGGATGAAGAGGAGGACAACATGCTGGCAAGACAGGACGGTAATAAGGCCTCACGAGCCGGTCGGGAGGTAAGCACAAGTTCTAGACAGTCGTCTGCACCGCGACCAGGGCAAGATGAAGCTGTTGGACAGTGAGCCTCGTTACTACGAAGGCTGTCAAGACAGGACAAGACCATCGAGTCGGTTGACGGTCTTGTCAAACTCCCAGATATTGCGCTCGTCATCCACCGAACTCGTATATTCGTCCTCAAGCCACACGCGCTATTGTCTTTTCACCGCCTATAACCTCGACAAACACATCCCTAGGAGTGGCCTTCGGAGGGCGAAGGTACCAGCGAGCAACGCCGTATCTCTGCCCTCAGAAGCTACTGCCTACCGCAACTACCGCCCGTCCATTCCAGATGTGAATTGCTGCAACCATTATACCGCCGAAAGGACGATTGTCGTGGTATCTGTGGCACCGAATAATCTGCGGTTGATATTTGTACAATGAACTTATGCACGATATACCACGGTGTACATTCATTGGACCCTTACGTCTTGAATCACATGTTCCTTGGTTGTAAGCTCAGAAATGAACTTCTCACGACTCATCGCCACATTCGTACTAAGGTCACGCCCTCGAGCGTCCACGAACGCGAGTTGAGCATGTGAGGCTGTCAGCCTCACTCAGGCAACAGACTCCGACCTAGAAGGTGTAGAGAGACGTAAGGCGCCATCCACCTTGAGGATATCATTTGCCAGGAAGAGTCATACTACGTTCATCCATATTATGTTTCGCCCTCGAAATCCATAAATAATCTTCCATTCATCATCGTCAAGACTGCTGCATCGGAGATCTAGATCAGTAGTCCACTAAAGTGTGTTCTACATGAAATTGACAACAAAGTTTTCATTTAGCATCACGTCTAGTAGAGCAATGTGTAGAAGGATTAAAAGCTGATTTGTAGAAAACATCCCCCTCCCCTGCCCTCAATCTAGTTTCGAGTTCGCTGACTACGATGTTCTCATCGGTCGATATGTTACATCTGGACTAGGTGAGATGAAGCCCAAGAGCCTAGCTAATACTATACTATATGCAACTCGCAACACGCTTACTTAGCGCTTGAGACACAGGAGCTCGAGATACCGAAAGGGTGGAAACAGGATAGCGGTCAATCCAAAGCCGACCATACTAGCAATCTAAGACAAAGCGTCAGCAACGGACCAATGCGGCAGTCAGAAGGTGTTGTACATACATCGGCACCGTCCGCGCCTATCATGGATGCTACCGGACCTTCGAACCAGGTCTGAGTCATGCAGAGTATGACACCTACCCAACCCATGCTGAAGGCAGCTATTGAAGCAATCCCTACGGGCGACTTTTTTCTATCATTCCAGACATCCCAGTCGAAGCCTAGTTTCAAATGTCTTCGGAAGATAAGGTCTTCTTCTAGAAATATGGCAATCCATATTGCTACCCAGTAACCCATTAGTGACACGAAATTGATCATGATGGTGGCCAAGTTAGCGCGTCCCCACACCGCGCAGATGGCACAGATCATCGCGCCCAATAGGGTGCAAACAGGCCTTGGTATCTTATTCAGCCAAGGTCCCATCATCTGTAAGCTGAAACTGATACTATAGCTCGGCATGATCATGTTCGCAACTATGCCCAGAGCGAGAAGCGCCCCGCATGCCTTACCGAATCCACCTAGAGGGGACAACGATTCGTCGATCAGCACTCCCGGCGACTTCTCGTATGCTCGGTACCAAGCTTGATTTATCATTGCACCTGACCCCAATGCCATGCCCGCCAGAAATGTGATCATGAAGCTAGTCGTCAGTCCTAACAGGGTGTTCCAAAATACGAAGTCAAATCTCGTGGCCACTGGAAGGTAGACAAATATATCGGCGGCGCACGGAGCATACGTGATGGAGCCAGCCAGACATAAGCCAAAGAAAGACAGTCGATGCCCTAGGGTGGTTTTGCTGTCCTCGGACGACGTGGATGAGAGTTCTTTGCTGTCGATACCAGGTACAGTAACACCTAGAAGTAGGCATATTGCCATTAATTGGGGTAGCCACGCGTAATGCTCGAATGCGTGGAAAGGTCGAATGCCGACAACAGAAACTATCGCGGCAAGTGTAATTGAGACAATAATACCGACCACGACGGAAATGTCTCCCGGGCCTGATACCGCTGCTAGTATCTGACCAGCTGCGACTGCGTCTATGATGAGATATCCCATCAACACGACGAAGTTGAGAAGAGCAGTAATCTTGGCGGGGAACCATCCCATAACGTAGCGACTGATGATCATAGTGCGGTGTCCGCTTTTAGGTCCAAACGTGGCAACGTAGGCGACCGCAATTGAGCCAATGATGGCACCACTGATACCACATAGGGCCGATTCGAAGAAACTAAGATCATATTGCAAAGGACCCAGCATTCCGAGTATGATGTTTTCAGCTGTAAGGTTACAGCTGATCCAAATGACGGCTACATGCATTGAACTCATTGAGTGAGCTTCATCTCTTGAATCTTCCTCGACGCGACCTAAATTGCTGGATTCCAGTCCTGTCCAGCCTAGGGATTTCACTGCGGCGGCTGAAAGTAGGACTTTTTCGCTCCAGTAAGATTGAGCTCCTGAGACCGCTAACTGCGGCGCGTACCACTGTAGGAGGCTGATTGAGAAAGCCAGTCTGCTGGAAGCTCTGTCCCTGGATGGTCTTGCCGTAGTCATACTGATACACACCAGCAGTGCCATTTTTCGGGCTGCTAACGACAACGTCGCCGAGCCGAACATCGTCTTTTGCAGTTGGCGCGCCGCCGCCAATGCCAACCATTAGGCCGACTCTGATGTTTCGAAAGCTGTTTAGCATGTCTTTGGCGACACCCGCAGCGCTGCTCAGTCCATATTCGCCGTCGGGAAGCACCGCAATCACGACGTTATGATCTGCGATCTTGCCGAGGGTGTAGTCGTTGGTATCATTAGCAGATACATGACTCGGCCGATTGTGTTCCTCATCGAGGAATTGACGAGCCGCAGTGCATTCGGTGGTCAGCGCACAAATCCAGCCTACGGTATAGAGCGCCGGATCTGACATGATTTTAGATGTGAACTCACGCAAAACCAAACGGATCTGTGAAGGCTGAAGATGAGCAGTCAAGACACGGCCAGGAAACGAGCAGAGATAAAGCTCCCGTTATGTGTTTCGACGGGTGTGCGATAGCCTGCACAGTTGCAGCAATCAAGCTACCTGCATATGCATGGTTATGCAGTCAGCACGGCTGAGTATGTTGTCCCGGCAGCGGTGAAGAGGTGGTGGCTTGGTCGCTTGATTTTATTTGATTTGATTATCTCAAGCTATTTACCCCGCAAGGGGTATGAGCTGTCGCTAACTAATACGCCTTCTGGCCAATCATGTGCCCCAATCTCAGTTGTAGGGAGGGTAATAGTATCTTAATCGAGACAGTCGCCAACCGCCCGTCCAAAGTGCTCTTGTAATGAATGAATGGTACACTTCCTTCCCTTCGTAGTTTGACGAGGTGTGAGCCTCCTCCATAAGGGCGATTCCCTATGTCGTGTTCTTCCTTATCAGCCGAACACTGCTTGGAGGCAGTTTCTAGGGGTAGATATAGTGTCGTAGTTGGGTTTTCGAGCACCCTTTTGTTGCGAAGTCCGCTAGTCAGTCTGCCAGACGATCTGCCAGCCCTCGCTAGCTGGTGGCTTGGTCGCCACTTCCACTTTCCAAGGCCTTGTACCCGCATTTAGGGCAGGGTCACGCAAATATGTGAACAACAGTTCTTTGGGATGTTTGATATTGTCGTCATTGTTAATGTCTACTTCAAAGTTATGGTCTAGAGGAGTTCGATGCTGTGCGCTTAGCTGGAGACTCTCGCGACAAAGATGATTGATGCTTTTTTCAATTGTTTTTGCGTCATTAGAGAAAGACAGGCCTTGGCGTTGTGTATGTGGTCGCGACACTCTCAATCAAATTTGTCTGGCAATCACATGATTCATCCTTTGCCGCTAGGATAAAGATCCAAGCAGGAAGTGCTGAAAAACACTGACAACATCGATTGGCGACCAATGATCGGCAAACGAGCCCATAAATCATGCTGCCGCCTTGCTGTTAGAGTTGAGCTACAGCAGATCAGGTATGAAACCTACATGCTGAATCCAACTGGGAGACTTCCACATACTGAATACGTAAACCGCGTCGATAGAGGATGACGTCCATCAGAAATCAGCCCTTCGTCAGCGCATGTATAGAGAGCTCGACGTGGATATTAGGCAGAATGCAGACACTTTCGATGTTTAATCCTCATGGCTACACAGGAGTTGTTTTGCCTGGAACATATTGGCAGTCATGTTCTTATTACACTCCAAAACGCTCTCGCCAAAACTCATACATGCTGTGGTCACAACTACTGATTTTGGTTGCTGGAACATGCGCACAACCTCAAGGTACTCCTCTGGACTTGTAGCGACGACAGCGCTCATGTGTAGCAGTCGTTGCTTCAGCTCGACCATTTTGAGAAGTGAGGACAACACTAAACAAATGAGCCGTGGAATCCAACGTCGGCAGCCATGTGAGCAATGAAGGGATCTCATTGTCCAAGTTCTTGGGAAAGCCGAGTGGTGACGTAGGAACGGAAGACGAATTGCTTGCGACGTACGAATGGAATGTGTTCATAAACACGACTCTGATCTTGCGGAACTTCTTGACATTGGTTTTCGACACAAAACCGAGTTCCAGTAGCTCGACAATGAACACAAAATGTGCATCGGGACAAAGACTCCAAAGATGCGGCATTAAGAGGCTAAATTCTATATCAGATGAGAAAGCAAATGGATCGCCGTCATTCCGCGATGGCATAATCAGATTGGTGACAGGAGTCTCTGGCACCACAGAGGACAGAGCACTGCCCATTGGAGATTTTGCAGCGGTTGGTATATGAGGACTAGAAGGATGAGATTGGAAGCATGACGAAGTGATCGTGCGCAGATCGTTATGGCCTTCATTGGGATCAATCACCTCCAGCGGATCGAGCACAGTAGTAGAGCCGGGATCCCACTGTGGCACACTTGACACCTCGGCATTTGATTCGACCGTTGTTTTATGAATGGAAAGTGTATCCCCGTGATAATTGACAAAGGTTGCCAACGTGCCTTCATGGACTGGAGTGGACAGGCGGGCTGATGACGAGGGCGAGTCTCGGTTGGGCGGAGGTATGCTTCTTGGCCCGCAACGTAGTAGCTTTCGTTTTGTAAAGGTCGCAATCATCCCGGTCGTGCCAAACCTGATCTTCCCAGTTGTCCCACCCGCCAGCGCGAGGGCCAGGATAGAGATCGAGCTTTGGTGTAACAGGATGGGTTGTCTGCAGCAGATGCTGAGCTTCGGAAAGGTCTTGTTGTGTCCAGGAGTTATGACTTGTGAAAAAGATTGAAACGCGATGATTCGGATAGTGCTTTGAGCTTGTGCAGAAGCGAGAATGAATGTCTGGACACATCGCCCCTGTATTCGGGGTCCAGCATCACTACTGGGCTCTTGCAACCAGTACCCAAAGAAAGAGACATCTTCAACAGTCTGCTTGCTTGTGCAGACTCGACATCGCTCGGCACATAGAAAAGTGCTACAGGCAGCTTCTTCTGATCAACAGTCCAGAAGCTTGGCTCGTGCACTTGGACACTAAGAGTCTCGACAGGGACAATGAGGAGCATCAGCCTGGACCTTCGTGTTGAAGAAAGCCTGGTGCGTTGGGTCAGGGTCAGAAGAAGACGATTGGCCGCTTGATCGAGCCCGATCCAAGGAAGAAGATCATGTGGCACTGCGTTGTGTGGAGATGGTTGGCCGATATGGTCGCGAGCATGTCCGTTGGTGTCGTCAGGAGCTAAAGGGAAAACGGCAACAACAGGCTGGCCACAAACGACCCATGTGAATGAGCCTGTAGGGCGCACCTGTATGTGAAGTTCCAGCTTTTGGATGTCTCCGAACGTCGCTATTATCGTCGCATTGGACACTATGTTATTGTCAGCAAATCGGATCCAAGCAGAGGTCGAGCTCTGCAGCAAGATATTGTCCCGCGCGAGAAGGCTCGCGCGAACCCGCCCACTCAGGCTTTTTGGGTAGAGAACAGCCTTGACCCTCAGGCTTCGAACAAAGAAAAGGATTGCCACGTAGTGAACAGCTCACGTCTAAGGGCGCGGTTGAAGCAACCTCGGCGATACAAGCGGACAGGTCAGGACGATGTCCCGGAACTGCGACGATGCGTTCAGCGACGAAGGCTTCGCGCGCAACCTCGCTCACTTATAAGTCGGGCTGCACTAATGGTAAACTGTACGTTGTTTGCGGATGAGATGATGAGTGACGATGATTTGTTGTCGAGGGGTATGTATTCATACACGATTAGTGGGTGCGACAGCTGCGAGAAGCACTCAACGCAGTCGGCGGCACTTACCGCTAGTGGTTCGTGCCCCAGCCTGTGCTGCAAACGTCATACGGCCTGCATCGATCGATTGTTGTCTATTTAATCACAACGCGGTGTATAGCCCATACTGTATACATGGCCGATCTCCGGTCCTCCGTTCGTGGACCTGCATGTTCCCCACTCTCCATCTTCGCGCCTCCTCAGTCGCGACTGGAGAGACGTCTACACCCTTTCGATCATCTCAACGAGGACGAGAGTTTTGCGCCTCCTCAACGAAGGCATCTAGACATTTGTTCAGCAGGCCCTGTCGCAATCGCAAGGCTTTCCCTCGACTCTGGAGGATAGAATCGAGCTTTGTCGACCTTGATCACCTAAAACAGGCTCTCAATGTTCCAACGAGATTGAGGATGAGGCCCAGCACAACCAAGAGAAAGGCGACCGAGACAACATCTCTGATACTTAACGCCATCACGAAGCTTTCTTGGCTCCCAACAACACCCATCTTGACGATACGGGGAAGGGGGGTGGGGGGTCTGAGAGCTCAACATCAACGGTCTTTTGACCAAAGTCCTACGCAATGAAAGCAGCAGTCGCATCCAAGGACTCGACACGTTCTCTGCCACCGACCCCGATGACTTGCTCGCTCTCCTCACCGCCGCTCCTCGTCCATGTTATTAAGCCATCGTTACCTATTGAGAGGAGCACAATAATCTCGCCGGCAGCCACCTTAAGATATCATGCCGACTGTCGATGAACTTCCCACTGAAGCTGCATCCTCGACTCCAAGTTCTTTCCGCGTATGTGCGAGTAGACTCACAATGCATACGATCCAACGCACCTCCACGACGTGCTTCATCATCAGATCCAAATGGTGGTTCAATGGTATAAACTTCTTCTCCTCTCCAGATGCGACAGATGATTACAGGTCGGGCCAAACTCTTTCTGTAAGGAATTATGTCTAATAGCAGTAATGCGGAGGTGCAAGCCACACTTGACGGTGAGCAGAATAAGATAGATAGTGCAGAGAGCGTTGGAGAGATGTCATGTCTTTACTCATATCAACTGCACAGTAAGTAGATCGTTGACTGAACATCCCTACGTCAAATCTCAGCGGCTTGGCGCAGCACAACGACAGCGATGGCGCTGTTCGGTTACACGGATGACCCTAATAACTCTTTGAAGTGCTATGTCCAGCTACCCTACCTGCTGTCCGTGACTCAATATTCATTCTGATCATCTTCATCATGTATTATGCCTTTTCGTGCAATTTCCTACAAGAGAATGCTTTGGGCCAATACTACAACGACATTATTGGTAGCACGAGCGCTGGGAATCACTAGGACAAGCAAGCAAGGATCCCTTAACGACAACGACTCCATTGTGTATCGAGATCTGCTCTATTGGTGGCCATGTATAAGGATAGGATAGAGAAATAGTTGGTGTCTTTCGTAGACATAGGAAGAAACTGCCAACAAGTGTTTCGAAAGGTCTCAAATTGCTGATAATATCTGTCCGACCCTACTCCCGTACGTCCGGTGACATTCAAGCCCCTGAAATGGCGTTATAGATGTCACTCTCTACGATTGTGCAGTCCACATGCCAAACAGTAACACCCTCCATCAGGACTTCCTCCGCACCGCAACCGTCTTAGCCGAGATTAAGAAGATTGGCATCTGCGGTTTCACGATCACTGGTCCTATCTCCCGTCACAAAGTTTCAAGATTGTTCAGGGATACGTGTGAAAGCCATTGTTCAGTAACACCTGTCTACTGCGAGAGATGCTATCGTTTGCAAAGCTATCCGTCTTGGTAAGACAGAAAGCATCTTTCCCATTCCATTCCACGCAAGCAATTATTTTTGTCCTGATATCATATACTGCCGATTCGTTTGATCATAAGATCTGATCTCGTGTCGGCAACCTGTGCATGTATTAATGCAACGAAACGATCCATTATTATATCACGGCTGTTTCAGCCGGCACTCTATTACCACTCACTTCGATCTCTCGACAAACATCTCTCTATGCCACCCGAACCACTTCTCCACCCTCTTTGCAATCCTTCTCAGCATGACTCGGTTGACGGTGGACGATGGTTGAGGATGGTGCAGCACAATGGTTTTGACCCCACTGCCTGTATAACGGTCCAACTTCAGCGTGATCGCCGAGCCTTGGCTCTGGAGAATCCTGAAGCCAGCGTCAACCATGGCACCCAAGAAGTCCTGCCAGGAAAAGCTGCGTTGAGATTCGGCGCCTCTGATGGGAAACATGTGGTGGAAAGGAACAAGATTTTCGGAACTGACGTATTGAATCGACGGTAGAACGGCGGTTTTGGCGCGCGAGGTCTGGAGGACAATCTGGTGCCGCGAAGCATTGGTAGCGAAGATTTTGTCCGAAGAGAAAGGAATCCTAGGCTTTGATCTGGTTGGAAGAGCTACAGGATGGTCATTTTCCTTGCCCTAGACAGTCTGCACCTCCACCTGACTGTCAAATCTGGTAGCTTCAGCACTCTGCGAACCAAGTTTCAGGGTGACTTGCTTCTCCTGCTCGAGTTCTTCTAGACGACGTGGGTTCAACGCGGCGGAAAGCACTTCGATGTCCTCATCAATCAGCCTCTGGCTGACTTTGGCTTGGACAAGCTGTTGAACCCATAGCTCTTCAAAATGCTCCCAGACTTTGGTCAAGCAGGCACGAGACGCATTGGCCTCGTCAAGCCATCTCAGATCTTTCTTACCACGAGGCCATGGAAACTTCTGATACAGTTGCTGCATATCAGGGCCCAAAGTGTCTCCCAACGCTGGGCAATGGTTCGCGTTGATCTTCTTGATCCAGTCGGCCGGGGACGTAGTATGGGTTTTGAAGACTTCTCCCACTTGTGTGAAGGCGGCACGATCGCGAGTCGTATCTGAGCGAACGGATGTGATGATCTCAGTCAGACTGGACATGTCGCTGAGTTTATCGAGCATTGTTTGGCTGATTCGACCGGCTTTTTTGGGATCAGTACGGCAGAGACGATCAATGATGGCGAAGTTGAAGGCAGGATCCATGGTGAAAAGACGCTCCTCGTCAAATCCAAGGGTACTCATGCTCCAGTAGAAGGTCGTTGGTGAACCAGTCTTTCTGAGTGGAGCTACAGTTGGTGGGCTTGATCTTCGCACTTCCTTGAAACTTGAAGTTGCGCTCAAAACCCCTCTGAACCAGGAGGCCTGCATGAACTTGTGGCTCGAAGATTGCAAACGTCTCGATGCAAAGGTTGTTCACAATGATAAAAGGCGTGTTCCAGATCTTGTTTGGCCTCTTCGGAACGGTTCTGCTCGAAGAAGTCGAGGCTCTGTATCATCAACTCACTCTCGGCAACTGGCTGTCGCCAGTATGACTCGCGATGCATTGTCTCATAGAAGAAAACGTCAACGAGCCAGGGCATCATGTCTTCCACACGCCATGTCTCGAAAAATCTGCAGGCACATATCTCTTTTGATAACATCTGAACATATTGCGGATCCGTCTGGAGAAGCTCCAGCTCATCCAGAACGACACAGTGACGAGATACGATGAGCTCTGCGACTTCACGAGCATCGAAACGTGGAGGCTCGGAGAAGGGCTTGACAAAGTCGGTGGACCATGGAAAGTCCGTCTTGAATCTTGAAAAGTTTGCCTCAACCATACCGTTCCACTTAGGATGGATATTGAGTGTGGTAGGCGCTTGAACTTCTGCTAATAAACCTCTGACACAATTGCTGAGGAGGCTGAGAATCTTCTTGTGGGCAGTGAAGAGGTGGTGAGCCTTTGAGAAGCCAATGATCTCCCAGCGATGAGCCTGTTCGGCGTTCCACTTGGCGAGCTTACCGTAATCGGAGCCTTGGGCAACTACACAGTGGGGATTGAACACGTTTGGTATGATAGAGAAGTGTTCGGCGAGTACAAGGTTAGAGTTGTCGAACATCATCCATCTTTCAGGCTCGTTGGAGGTGCGATGATGTAATGAGCTGAAGAAGAGGGTGGGATCCTCGGAAAGTGTCTCAGCGTCGAGATAGGGCAAGAACCAGGAGTCATGATGTGAGATCAGAGTCTTGTCTCTTATCTCCGTATTTGCCAGAGACTCTCGGGTATGAAGTCCGAGGCAAATTGCGAATCTTCCATCTGCTGTTCTTCTAGTTCTAACCTTGCGAAGGTTGCGCTCTCCAGAATACTTGCGGTCTTCGTCTCTAGCTCCGACACGCTCGAGAAGATGGACTGCAGCCCATCGCTTATCGAACAGCGCAGTGTGCTCGGTCAGGAAGCTGAAGCGCTTCCCCTGCGATTTTTTCTTCCATCTCGAGACTAGAAAGTCGGCGTGCTTGGTCAAAGTTGTGCGTAGGAAGGCTAGGTCGGCCTTTATGCCGTCGACGATTTCGGTGATGATGACTCGGGCTTGCTTGTCATTGACGATGATTGCGGCTGGGAAAAACTGCGGCAAGCAAATTGCACACTCGCCGCTACCAGTGAATGGACCGGGGTGGTGCAATCGAAGGGACTGGTAGGCGGATTCTTGCGGTCGAGGTATTTACCTTTCAAGTCTTCCACCCACTTCATTTCAACCAAGGCAGGTTGTTACGAGCGGGGCATGACCTTATCTGGCTGCTTGATTCGCATCAAGGTGAAACGGACAGCCCAGACTCGATTGTTGTCTTGTTACGACTCTTCTGAGGTGAATGGAACCATCTTGGAGTCAGGCGCTGTTGGGCTGGGTGCGATGATGTTGTATGCGGTAAACCAGAATTTCTGAATATCTGGGAAACGAGAAAATACAAGGAAGAAGAGGAGGCTGCAGAAAAAGAAGGTGTGGAAACATCCACGAAAGTATTCCTCACCGACATGGCTTGTTACAACCTCATAAGCTCTCAAAAATACTCAACTTGTTATTATTGATCAAGCATCTATCCTCGCCGTTCCCTCATTCTAGGAGGACATGGACCTCATCAAAACCTGGTTAGAAGGCTCGCCTGCCGCCGGGACAAGCGCCTCGTTTCGGCAGAGTCGTTCTCAAAAACCCTGTAGCTAACAACTCGCTCGCTGGATGTGTGGCCTCTCGCCTACCTCATACCATTCTGTGAACCATTCTTACTCAACTACCTGATCTGACATCCTCCAAAGATTCAAAACTTGTGGCGCACTCCAAAAGGAAGGTCGTCATGACCCAGTCTAGCTTGGCTTTACGCTCTGATGGACACCTTCAGACTCCCTTTTGTCTCACAATGATCAATCTCTGGTTCATCAGTCGGAGAGGTCCGGTCCCTCCGCTGTCGGCTCTCCTGGTCGTGAGGCTCTTCAGATCTCTGCTAGCTGTGCTGGAGTATGCTCCCCTAGGGGTGTCTTCATTCGAGGTAATTGGTCTGACACTGGACCGGACTCAGTTCAATACTGCCCACACAGCGTTACTTACCCGAAGAAATGCTGTCCGCTCGGCTTCAAGTGTTCATTTATCAAGGTCTGCCATTTTACGTCTGTATGTTATGGCTGCAGGATGGATTCTCCCACGAGGTCATTGCCAACTGTCCATTTGTTCTCAAGAAGGGTACCTGCACTCCGAATCCAAGACAGCGCTGTGAGTACAATCACGATGCCGATCTCTGAACTAATCCCAAGACGTTGTCTATTTGGCATATCTTGAGTCAATATGGCGTTGACGAAGATGCTAGATCGGGACTGCGGCCGAAGCTGAGACTGGAAGCTGAAAGGGGGGTTGAAACTGCATTCCTTTCGGAGATGAAGTTGAAATAGATTAGAAAAGGCAATGATGTATAATGCAAAGGTCAACGTGAAGGAGGGTCATCGATGTAATTCAGCTCAACGATATCATCATTGACCGATCCAATGTTCCAAAGCCCACCCTGTGATCGATATGAACATGAATCTTTCGGAATCATAGAACGATATCAAAATCATGATAGACACTGAAGGTCAGTAGTCTGACTACGGTCATCTTGCGTCGAGCAAAAGTTTCTTGATTGAGCGCCAATCTCTCGCCCTTGGTCTGGAGAGAATAGCGTCGTCGGCAAATGAGATCTGGTCGAAAACAACTCGATCCCCGTTACCAAGCCTGTTGCCTATACTATATCTCGCCCCTCTCCATCACACTTACGGAACGCGACCAACGATCACGTCACCCTCTCGTAGCGCGTGTCAATGCTACTGAAAATCGATCCATAGTGGCTGGTCAAGAATTTTTAGCTTCGTTGGACGGGTTCAAGAGTCAGCATCAACATCAGAAATGGTGGCACGAGAAAATTCTCGGTAGGCCTTCCGTGCTTGCAGATTGTCGTACCTGGATGAAGTCTGGGTACCATACCTCCAGCTGGCGCGGTTTGGGAAACAAGGATGACCTCTGCGGCAGTGATCATAACCTGTACATGACATCTAACGAGGATACGAGGATTAAGACGATGACAGAGAGCAGATTAGAAGCAGTCACGAATCGTCAACTTTGAAGTTGTTGCCATTGTATATCAAAGTCATGTTTGGACAACATTTTGACAGCAGAAGCGCAACGCTGTTTCCCGTGAAAAGGGAATTCTGGATTACGGATGCTAGTGAGCGTGTCAAGGTGCTCTCATTCAAGTGCCTCCATTAATCATTTCACATCTCGTCGGTGCATTGACTTTACCTCTTCGTACTTCCCCTGTCTCCCTAGCACCGACCGACGATCGTTGACGCTGGTGAGCGTGTCAGGGTGCTCTCGTGCGAGTGCCTTCTCTCGGATGTCCAGTGATGATCGAGAAAATCCCTCCGCTGCTGTATACTCACCCCTGCGGGACAGGTACCATCTTGCACTATCAGCGCTGCCTGCTTGCTTCCTGAGGTCTTCCTTGTCTTCTGTCCTGTGGCTGAGAATCTCTTTCAGGTGCGGCAACAGCACTCGGCATTGCTCCCACGTATCATAATCCTCGCTAGGCAATGCTGCGTTCAGAGCTAGTATCGATTCCTTCACCCACTTACTAAGCTCGCTCTTCGTCTCTAGCCACTGCCTCATCGACAGCTGCACGAGCCGGTGCATTGCTAACGCCTGCTCCCCGGTCTCCATCCTCACGAAAGAGAAGCCGAGCAACGGCGCCAGAGCATCATCAAAGTCCAGCTGGCAAGTGGTGCCTTGCAGTAGCCATCGCGGGATCCCCTGCTTGTCAAACATGCTCATCAGCGCAGAAAGATTGGCTGCCTGCGGCTTTGTCGCCTGTATGTGTTGAAACGAAATTTGCCATGTCACTGTCACCGCATGCCGGATGCTGTGGTCACGCCGAATATCCTTAAGTTCGTTCTTGCTTAGCAGGTGCACCTGATTAGCCTCGCTCTCCCGAAACAAGTCGAGGTAGGTAGCTATCGTCGTTGTCAATGCTCTTGTCTGGATGTACGACCCAGCGTGTGTGATAGCAAGGGGTATGCACTCTAGCTTGTGGACAAGCGCTTTGGCGTCTGCTCGACTGACGTCGCCAAATGGCACCCTGGTCTGGAGCAGTTGCAGCACATCCTTTTCACCCACCGGCTCTACCTGAACAAGGCCGCAAGATCTTCCCACAAGATTGGTGGCTGCGATGGTGTTCCTGGACGTGATCAAGATTAATCCGTGAGCTGTTTGTGGGAGAAACCTCCCGAGCGGCCTGTCATTATCCGCTGCATAAATTGCTTCCATAGCGCTCGTGCCTGTGCCATCTTGGTCACTACCAGAGAATACGGCGTCATCGTCGACGTTGTCAAGTATCATCAGCCATCGTCCGTTTCGCTTATCTGACAGCCAGGCGTATACTATCTGCAAGATGTCTACCTTCGGGTCTTCGCGCCCAGGCAGCAAAAGCCTATCGGCTATGTCTCTATATCCTTGCCGAAACCTGGTGGGGCTGCTTGCATGTATCCAGACTACAAAGACATACGGCTCTGTCTCTTGCAGCCTGTAAGCATACTCAATTTCGCGATCTGCGACTTCCTAGTATCCCATCAGTGCTACGGCCTAATGCATATGCAGACTAACAATGCTTACCCAACATCTCCAAGCCCGACTAAAGCTACGCGTGGGTGCAAAGCTGCAGCGACTCTGCGCTCGCTAATTCTAGCGATGATATCTTCTCGACCAACAAATAAATCGTCCCGTGCAAAAGGCACTATAAATATGGCATCGCTTGCTAGTGGCACTATAAGCATTCCATTATAAGCATTCTACCTTACTATACTCCACATGACAATGGTCTTACGTACATGCATCTTCTGCCGAGGCCACAACAACAGCACGCGATACCTGCTGACCTGCTAGCTCTTGGCGCACAAAGGCTTTCAACACATCAGAGATAGCACGGTAGCCCTCGTTGTCTCTGCTACTGTATCGAGCCATCTGCATGTGGTTCGCGTCGATACTCTCCACCGTCTCTCGCGCTCGCGGAAGGTCGAGTTTTCACGAGAAGTCGTCAACCACCTTCTCATTGAGCCCTTTCATGCCAGTGATTCCACGTGACTCCTGGAAAGTGTGGATCTTCAGCGTTTCCTCGGACGCAATCGTCTTGAACTCATCGTGGATGTTGTCGAGCACTTCATTGTTCACTTCGAGCGTCTCGAGTAGCCGTTTGTTCTAGTCTTGCAGAGCCAGGCGGGCGAGGTTCGAAGCAATCTGGCCCCACCCTGCATACGCGCTGCCCCGGTGGGGCGTGCCGAGGAATATGACCAGGTTTGTCCGGTTGCGAACCATTTCTGACCGGCGGATTGCCTACAGCGGCATGTTAGCAGAGCCTTCGTCATTGTTATGCAGACCGCCAAACCCTTACATCTTTGAGGATGATGCCACCGAGGCTGTGTACTACGAACGCGATTGGTTTCTGCATTGGTGTCAGACGTTCACTTGCCTTTCATAAACAGGCTAGCACTCTACCTCGTTGTCAACCTCTCTTTCTAGCCTAACCGACAGATCTCGACCGTGCTGCGAGATGCTGTTCTTGTTGTTCGCCTGAAAAAGACCGCCGATAACGTCTGCGCTGTAGCCATACGTCCACACGCAAGCCTGCGGAATGTCTGCTGCGAGATACTCTTCGGGCCAGAAGACGGAACCCTGTGATGGTGACGATGATGGCGGACAGGTAGAGGGCCCTTTGCACTTGATCTACAGTTGTTGATAGCGGCCCAGCTGTTCGTCGCTTGAATAGCGACTTCAGACCTCTGGGCTTTTTCGTCGTGTTGTCACTGCCGTTGCTTGCCGGCGCCGCCGCTGCTGCGGGCGCTGCTGCTGTCCATGTTCCTTTGGGATGGCCTCGGAGGCCGTGGACGGATACGATACTGCAGACTTTCAGCACCTGTCCTGCGACGTGTGCGCAGGCGCAATCCTACTACAGGTCAAATTGGTTGTCATTGCGTTCGCTGGCGGCCGTCAGCGGAGTCAAGCTGAGCCGGTGCACGGTCGTCATTTGTGCTACAAGGCTAAAATCGCGTCACCTTGTGGAGAATCCCGTAGCGCTGGCAGCTATGAACACCAGATTTGGGCGACTTGTCGAATCTGCAGCGGCGTGAGAATCGAGGAGGGAGTATTGCAAAGGTCATATCTTCAGCTGCAGCAGGCTGAAGACTGAATTGACATCGACCTTAGCGGCAGCTGGACACTCACGCGCAGCAGCCGCAGTCACTGGAGCTCATTGGTGGACATTGTGATTTTTGACCTGCATATTGAAGGCTGACAGAACCTGTTTCGATTGGGCTCAGATAGTAAACAGTCGAGGACCACGATCCCGATACAGCGCTTGGCTGATCTTTTGCCTCGTCTACCTCCGGAGTCTGCTGTCACAAAACGATCTGCTCGGATAAAATTAACCCTTCCATGTGAGCATGCAGAACATTGCTTCTAGGTACAATTCGCCCTTCAGATGTTCGTACGCGTCTCGTCCCAGGCTGTAGTCTTGCAAGAACTCTCTCCAGATGACATACAGCTATTCTATAGCTGTCACAGCGCTCTCGTAGCCTATGGATCGAGTTCAGTTGCTGTGCGCACGACCCTGTCCGAGTCACGTGAACAGCAGAATCGCAATCTGGTCTCTCCATGCTCACGAGGGGGGTGATATGGCTCAACGGGGAGAGCGCCTGGTAGTCCTTCATGAAGTAGCTATGTATACACCCATTTCTGGCGACATGAAGAGATCGTGGGTTCGAGTCCCACACCCGCCGACCCTGTACGCTCACGTCAATGAACCTTGTAATGTGCTCGGGCAATGCCCCCTTCGAGGTGGTAGCGGCAGGATCCCTACGCTGTGATTGGTTTTTCCTGGTTTTCCCACTGGGTTTTTACAGGGGTTTCCATCGATTACAGGTGCCTACTTAAGTAGTCCGACGGAGGAGTACTACGCGAAAGACTAACTAGGCAAGGCAATAAGGTCGTCATATACTAAGCTTGGCGATGTAATGTAAGATGACGAAGAAAGGAACTAGCAATGGACAGCTCATGCCTCCACCAGGGCGAATAGCTTAAGAATATCAAATCAAATCAAATCAAATCAAATCAAATCCATGCTCACGAGGTCCTCATGGCTTCTGCTAGATTGTGGCTGCTCGAGCTATTTCCTGTCATTGTCTCGCCTCATGGTTCTTCGACGGCCGCACGTTTGAGTGTATTCCTAGTGGTTAGATCTCACGCGCTCAATCCGTCATATCACGCAGCGCGCCTCACACAAGTAGGGCTTTAGACTGACTCAGATCCGGCGTCCGTACATTCACATCCCGCGATCAACGCTGTGTCCTTTTGGTCGCGAAACTGCACTCCTTGTGATCGTACGACAAAATCAAGAGGTATTGGAGTTAGTACGCATACACTTTATTGAATGCTGCTTGATCAAAGAGGCATTCTTAGAACAGTAGCAAAAGCAGCTTGAAGATACTTAAATAACACGCAGTTCCAACACTTGCGTAGTTTGAGATTCGTGGAAGACTCCAAACAACGTAAGGCACCGATCACGTTTTACCTCTCATCCTAATGCCATGTACTTCTTCATCTTGTATCCCTCTGGTTGTGGGTGTTGTTACTAGAGCCCACGATAGAATCATACTCAACCATCGATTGGATCGACTCGTTCCTGAAGTCAGCCTCAAAAGGATCGTTCAGCGCGGCCAATACAGCTATACTCAACTGCAGAGCGCTACTACCAAACGCCTCGTATGAGAAGAACTATACGGATGATAGTGCGTGAGTATATGTTCGTGTGTGCGTGTCAAGGAGATAACGACTAAGGAAGCTGTAGAACAGGTTGGTTGCCAGCTGATAAGGAAGAAACCTGGCAGAAACTCCATCGAATCCACCAATCCAACCACGAACTGTTATCTTAAACTGTCCGTACCTCTCACTTCTTCATCTAAAGCCATGGAACTTTCACTATCATACTAGTACTTTAGTCGAATCTTGGTACGGGCCTAATGGTGTGACAGCAACATCCTTCTTTCTATACCCGGAGCTGAGGTAGACTAGAGATTTAGACTGCTGTATTAGGTTGCATGGAGAAGTCGTCCGAATAGGTTTCATGCGCCAAACAAGCCCGTCTGATCGCTTCTGCCCGAATCTGCGCTGACCAATGAGGGTATGTTCTCGACCATCGCGAATGGTCTCGTGTAGCACTGCATCTACGCGAGCGTAGGAGTCGTCATCATCATCGATGATTTGCAACGTGGTGCATCAGGTGATGTCTTCCGAGTTGGAATAAGACATTTCACCATAAATACCATCAAACTATCCGGTTCTCAGCATGCCTGACATTCGGACTTATCAAACAACTGCAACCCGAGATTCGAACTCTATCTTTTTACGTTTCCCTCTAGTAAAAAGATAATCCTTCTCCAAGCCCATCGTCCCTAATCTGATAACTCCATGCTGTCAATCCTCGAATCGTAAACATGACTGATACCGAAACGACGCTGGTGCAAACAACTGCTCAAGTTCGATCATCCGATATCCGCTTCATACAATCCTCTTCCTCCAGCCTACAGACTCTCAGCTCTCTTCCTACCGATCAACTTATCATTCTGTTCACACCAGCGATTCCCTCGACTGATGGTCACGAAGACCCTTTCGAAACCCTGGGTCGTTCTTTTAGTAAATGGCACGCTCGAGTTCGACATGTGCCATTCGTCGCAAAAGTGGGTTTGACAGACCTGCATGTCGCGTGGATACGAAAGTCAGGAGCCATCGTCGTCGTCAACTGCGACCCAGCCCTTCTGATGAACAGCAAGACGAACACCAATATGCCCTCCCAATCCAAATTCACTGCCCAAGTGGCAGCTGTACTACGCGATAACTGTGGCGGCTCACAGGTCCCTCTTTCCAGTGTTTGCATTGGCCCCTCGGTTGTACCACCAGCAGATACAAGCGGCTACGATAATGTGATCGTATCATGCTATTATTCCAAGGCAGCTATGGAGCAATCTGCATCCATGTTGATGTGTCAATAGATGTTGGAGAGCGAGAGACTGAGGAAGGCCTGTCTCAGATTTTTACATTCGAGCCCACGAGATCCTGCATGTGTGTCCCGGCACAAGTGGGATTGGTTGTGCATGACACGATTTTCGTGCCACAAAAATCGCTCAGGGCGGGCGGGGCTTGAGGTGATGTGCGAGCTAGTTCGTCGTCGTCCAATCTGAAAACATGCTGAGGGTTGCCTCGTCTCACTTTTGCAAGATATTCCAGATTCTGTATCGACGCCTTGTTTTCAGGACATTTGTGTCGCATTCCATCCATTCCTCCAACCATTCAGCAATAAGTTGAATCTCAACGCTGTGAACTTACCCTGTCTAGCTTCGAGTCGTTGCAGATAACATTCTGCCATCTGGTTGGCTGAGTTGATCGTAGCCTCTGTCATCCGCGTCGCATCCCGTTCTGTCCGAGACCCGGCGACATGCGAAACACTGAGTCCTGGATTCGGTCTCAAAGAAACGTGGAAGATTCTCGCGACGAGAGTTTTGTCATGAGCAGTTTGGCAGATACTGGGAGCTCAAGTAGTGCTTTGTGCCACATATTTAACACCTCGGTTGGCTCGAAATGCTTGAGCCTACACATCAACTCCAGCTCAAGTGTTCCTGCGACCATTACGACTTGGTCGATCATCTCAGTGACATTGAGATCTATATCTTTTCGCTGATAACCTCATCAATCCTCCATCCAACGCCAACATTCAGCAGCAATGTTAGCTAGAGCGTGGCTCTATCAGTCACTAAGTCGTCGACAAGTCCACTGTCTCGTATACACAATCATCGAGCACAATCCTACCTGTTGCAAATTGTTCAACGAATTTATCGAAGAGCAACACACCGGTCGCTCCACGTACACCGATTATATCATGGCGAGCGATATTGAACGTATCCTCCTGCAATGTCTTACTGCTCTCCAGCCTTGCCGGCGGCGGCATGCACCAGCTTGTTCTGTGCTACGATAACCAATATTCTGACAACCTTGACCCTGGGTTCCATAATCTATAGTACTTATACTCTGACCAGTCAGATGACTGTACAGGCAGATTAGGAGACTATCATACGGACCGGTAGCTTCCTGATCCAGTTTACAGTAGTCAAAATCACAGTAACGACGTGAGTCTTTCTTGCGTCCTGAAGGAGCGTTTGCTGTCCATTTCATATTCCAAAAATGATTCAGGGGACTGCCGGCTACAAGGCGTCTTTTCATGAAGTATGTCACGTGATGTCGACGCAAAGTGTGGATCTAACCTAATCAGGTTAAGAAGCTACAAGGGGCTACATCAAGCCCCCTTGCGCGTTCTCGCCTGCAAAGACTCGTCGGATCTCTTGGACCTCCAGATACTGGAAGAACTTCCCCGAACGTGCAAATCTCGGTGATGTTTTGCACACGGCTGACTAGAGAAATCGAGCACATACAGTCATGCTTTGAGCATTCTTACGATGGAACGTGTATCTAGCTACCTCCCCACCCGCAAAACTAGCCTCAAGATGAAGTGACTAGTCGAAGCATGTCCAGAACTTCCCAGACTGGTCTACGGCACAAGCAGTCGTGGCTCAAGACTCTGAACAGAATGTTGGCTCGGCAACACGGCTGCTTAATGTCACTCCGAGTAAAAGTCCCAGGGTGTCTGCTTTGGTGGTTGGGTTGAAAAACTCGAGTTGAGATTTGTAACGGTCGACTCAGACAGACAGCGCAAATACAACAAGGACTTCTGAAGCGACGAATGTAGGGCATTTGACCAGAGCGTGATTACGGGATCGTTGAACACAGGAAGAGGAGAAGCCTGTAGTAAAACAGGTTCCGCGAGAGCCTTCCTGACTGGACACATGGCAACTATATCATACATACCGTGCAGTATTTTTGTATTTACTGGAAGGAAACCTAGACATCGCTTGTGTACCTGTGGCTGAAGTCGAACATCATCAGTCTAAGCAATGACCAAGCACTCCATTGTGAAATGAGTCAAAGCATCACCAAGATTTGGCGTGCCCTATTCCGGCCTTCCAGCAGAGGTCGTTGGTAGTACCAGGAAGCTTGCCGGCACTTCCAACTCTAGCCCGCAGCGTCAATCGAATGGAGACTGTATCCTCGGGTCAATTTCAGGAGCTTTCGGGAGATTGGTGTATAGTTGAACGATATTCGGCAACAGTGCATGCCAATGAATTCTGGGCATCTTTCCTTTTACCGATCATCAACTCGATCTAGCGTATGTTGTCCGACATTGGTGTAGCGCGTGCCAATGGTGCGCCGTGCACTTTCCATAAGGAAAGCAAGATCCAAAGGTCACTGATGAAGAAGCCAGGGCTGAAGAAGGGAAGGAAGCCACGTAGCATGGATGTGGTTCTGGTACTAAGATGGCAGTGGTAGTTGTGGGGATGGAAGTCTCTGAATCAATCGTTTCGGGTGCCGCACGAAGAAAATTTACGGTAGACATGCTGGCATCTCATGGCGACATTGTTTCGACTGTGGGTCGACGGAGTCGTGATCAGTCACTATGACTAATCGGCTATTCGCTGGTCGAACCCAAAGGAAGTTTCAGGAAGTGAGTCAAAAGTGCTCTGAAGTTCAAATCTTCTGCCTCCAGGTCTTCCTCCATTCGTTGGCTAATAGAGAAGGCCATGCTTGCTAGGATTTCCATAGATCTTTTTTGGTGTTGACGCTGAATTTTCCCAAACTCGAGCTGAGTAAGACGCCTGAAATCGTCTTGTAGACGCTCAGTGTGGGCAGGACTGGATGGGCCCTGCTGGAGATAGAACTCATGGAGCATATGTCGATACTGCTCCTGGCGTTCTGTTAAATTCTTCGATAATCTCAAAAGATTCAGATCGGTCTTAGCGTAGAGTATTGAGACCAATGACACTTGATCGTTGGCGAACCCGATTCGCCTCTTGAGCTTATGAGTTGCTGCCCCAAACTCACGTAATATTTCCGAAAGCTGGTTCACCATCAGCCTCTCAGGGTCGCAATTGTAGATAGGAAACTCGACGAAGAGGCCCCTGGCTGCTTCAAACGTTGATGGATGCCCTTGGACCACGGCGACCAACAGCATTCGCCATTGCTTGCAATCGTATGGCCCCAAAAGAGGCGTTCCTGCAAGAATGCGGAGAGCAACAACTAGGACATGAATGCCCCCATCGGACGCATCGAGCCCTTGTGGAACCTAATTGAGTTGGTCAACCAGGGATTTATATCGCTGATAGTAGGCAGTATCGGATTACCTTGACGTTAACTTCTACCTGCCAATCAAGAGGATCTTGATTTGCGTATATCTGCACGATAGCTTTGAAGATGTCCATGGCCTGAGGATCAGGACACCCAGTCTCTGGGTTGTGGAAAAAAGCCTCACGCTTCTTACAATCGAGATGAAGCAAACACCACTGACCGTTTCGCAACAAAGGTACCAGCATTACGTCGCCTCCCAACGGCCTAGGTGGAGGTCGATGAGTCTGAGTCCATTCTTCCCAGTCACTCAGATTGTGCGATCCACCGACTTCGACTATGCATACGTCAGGTAGCAGCAGGGTTTCGAGGACGTGAAAGACTGCTCCAATCCCCAGACTTCCCGACGACTGGAGCTCGCGCAATACAGATTTTCGCATCTCAACGAGCTGTGGGCACGAGAATTCATCCTCGTTGTCCGGCATAGGTACTACATCCGAATTTGTAAGATGATCACTTTCGTTCGTGCCCCTGGAGGCAGATGACTAGTCGTCTACAGTCAGCAGGGCTGTTTCTAGCCTTGTGCAAAGAACACACGTACCGTGACGACGTCAAGATCAGAGAATTCATGGAGAGAGTTTTGAATGATCTGGGGACTGGCCGGCATCAGAGGATTGAACACAAATGCGCTGCAAAGCCTCACCTCCGAGCATCGCATGCCGATGAGCCCGTTTCACACCAGGGATCTTGATTGAGAACTGGAACCTCTAGTTCCGTAGAGACCCCAGTGATGCTAAGATTCCAAGTTCGTGGCGCATCAACACACAAACCAAAGCGTATATCGTCGTTATCACTAAGCCTCCCCGATGACGGACTGTGAATATCTGTGGGTCCAGATGCGCTCCGATCCAGGGCCGGTATATCCTCTGTCGACTGACATCCATTGTGAATGGCGTTGAACGAAATGGAGTCCGACGACAGCGGAAAAACCTCAGGCAAAAGACGTTGTAGATCTCGCATGCGACGCAACTTCGTTGCAACTTCTTTCGAGAGGTCCGCTGGTATTTGTCGCAGGGTTACGCAATTCTCATCATCCAGGAGGCCTCGAACATGCTGCGCGAACGGTGTACATTTCACCAAATGTTTCTTTTTTCGCTCGGTGTTTGTCGTCTTCAAGAACTTGCTGCGGCAGTGGTCACACATATACGAAGTAAACTGGCGTGAAATCCATCCCCTAGGCGGCGGCATGTTTGCAAAGTATGTTCCTACAACTTGTGAGTCCACGAATTGGCTCAGTGACACGTCCCAAGCCCCCAAATTAGTAACAACATCCCGGAATATGTTACAATCAAGCTGCCGCTTTGACCATGTGGGGTCATGTTTGCAAACACATCGTTTGTTATCGAGCCCAGGAACAAACAAAATACTATGTACGTGTCTTCTGCTGCATTCCTTTATCTTTTTTTAATTCCTCCACTTTGTCTGAATCAGCAAGATATGAGTGCGTGGCAACGTGAAACCATCACGAGCGGGAATGGTGTTGCAGACAACCTCATCACAGACCTGTTGTTGATGCCAACCATGATGATGATGATGATGACAGCCACGATGATGATGATGATAATGATGATGATGATGATGATGATGATGATGATGATGATGATGATGATGATGATTTCTACAAATCGACATGCACTCGGACCAGCCGGGTCATGGCTAGAGCACCCTCACGCGGAGTTGCATGCCACCTTCAATGTTCCCTATTGAGACGCATCTTGGAAACATCCTTTGAACCTTGCGATCGAGGCACGGGCTTTCCAGCCTCACGTCATCACCAATTGTCAGAAGAGCGTCTGAGGACTGGAATCCACGTGAGTTTGAGCTTTAACTCTTTTCGGCTAGATCGTAACTGCTGATATTCTCGTTCAGCAGCGTCTCGACGCATTGGTGTACCATGTCGGAAGACTCAGCACGATGGGCACATCAACAAAAAGGGGTCCGAGGTCCATCAGAGATAAACAACATAGCGAATTGTTGAACACAGGTAGTGTCAGAAAGACAAGGACATCTACCGTAGCTCGGATCTTTGCGCTCTACATCTTGCTTTCACCACTTCGCTCGAGGTTCTCCTTGTCAACTTCACTACACCTGGTACTCGGTCAGATTCCTTGCTCATGGGGAAGATCGAATTGCAGTATGTTCTAGTGGACGACACATGTGATCTTGAATTATTCTCTGCTTCCCGCAACGGCGGAGCGCGACTCCAGGCTTCGGAGAGAGATGCACCTCACCATCACATCAGAGTATCACTATTGACCGCGGGCTCAAAGGAATAAGCGTGGCATAGATCCTTGTCTCCTACGTGAACTACGAAGCCACGATAGTAGGGTCGAGTGAACAGAATCCAAAGGTGACTTCTACAATATGCTCAATATACTTTTGGGGTCGATTTCAGCATCCTGCCAGCGAAAGAGGAAGTAAGCTTGTCGAGGCTGGTCCAGGATCATTTTATCGGACATACTTCGCTGGATCTGTGTATATCGAAGATCTGAAATGCTAATTATTTTGGTAAAGTGTGATGATTCTCAGATGGTATCTACGGATCAGAACACAGTGATTCTTCTCATCGAGTCTATCCAAGCTAAGACCCTTTTGGTTAGTGGAGACGTGAGAGGTGATGAGAAGGTCTCTGGACATATATCCATGGAGGATGTCCCGCAACACTCTTCAGCTCCAAAGACGTTGATCCAGCATTCTCAACACGTGCTTGAAATTTCGAGTCCTTTCCCCACTCTGATGCTGCTTCACGAAAAATCACCTATGCGGGATCAGATGAACGCAAGTCGGAACCTTCTGTCTTATTTAGTGACCCCTATTGATATATCTCACTTCAATGGCTGAGAAGGTGCAGAGGATGTAGCCAATCGAGTTCTATGCTCATAGAGTGCTGCCCGTATATTCCGATTCCCTGGTCAAGTCGCTTTCCATCCGGGAATCCACGCTGACTGGTTTTGAGTGCGATCGATGGCCAGTTGCCGAGATCTCAAGCTTCTACGGGTTCCTGAGAGCACATATATCTTGAGGATACTGACACTGATACTGTACACTTGATTATGATGGAGAAGGCTATGCACAAAGAGCTGCTTCGGATGCGGCTGCATGATATGACCGGACACATTTGAGAGCACTTCCGGTCTACTCTGGACACACAACATCATGCGAGCGAAGGAGTTCGAATCGAAGTCCGCTCGCTTTGCTTTCACAACTGACTCCCACCCGAATTCACATGCACGCTTCTCCATGAAGGACGCATTGAACAGACGAACGCTAAATACTGCACTATCTCCGGGTGTACCAGTCTACTCTCGAGGCGAGGCTGAACTGCGTCTTACTGGGTTATTTGTCAGCTTTGACAAGGAGCAGAATCGAGACTCTTGCAAGGCTGAACCGACATATTGCTATAGCGCGGAGGGATTGAACACAGATGGAGGAAAGACACAAGAGATGGGATGCTCGCATCGAAACGAAAATATATCGATCGTCCTTACCATAATACTGATTGTTTATTCAGGTCGGTCTCCATCTTGTCAAACACTCAACCCTCGTTTGTCCTCTCACAGTTAGGAACATGGTACAATCGAAAAAAACACGCGTGCAAAGATGGGCCATGCGCCCCTCGCTCCACAAGGAGGTATTACGTCTTCTACAAGAGCACCTTTACTTCGAATTTTGCAGGCTCGGCGACTTGAACAAAAGCAGCAAAAAACACGACATCAATATCATGGGACAGTTCAGATACTAGAGTCCGGCTTGTTTGTCTCCCAATGGTCGAGCCAAGAGATCGCACTTACGATACGATACGACTGTGCGACGACTCGCAATATACCGCCCGGATATCCCGTCAGCGATGCCAAGATTATGATTGGATCAGTCGCCCCATCTACGTGGATGTTTAGAGGATGTAACGGCCTCTGAAGTATGAGTTGGTACCTGATAGATGTTCCAAGCGGTCCAGGAAGAAAGCGCGTGGGTCGACTACCAATTCTTGTTACTCTGGTAGCAAGGGCCAGGAAACCGACAACAGCAACCATAGTAGTATGCGAAAAAAGAGCCATTATATAGATAGGATGGTATTGGAGGGGCAGAATCTTGAAAATCTTCCCACAGAAACTCTGCCTCTATATGGCTGTGGAGAATTTGTAATTCGAGACCTATCACATACCGTTCCACTGCAAGAGCTTCACATTGGAGATTGCTGACACACGGTGTAGGAAGAAGTACAGGTATAGAGTGCTCTGGCTGACCGTAAGCAGAGCGGATGTTACATGGAATCGGTGGAATTTCGGCTCCATGCCATGCCATGCCACTACTTCTAGCTAACATGCCATTCCATGTCAATTATCTAGTG
>SWBL01000473.1:0-30103 GCA_024195585.1 Aureobasidium sp. EXF-3400
AAATCGGCGCACATGATTGGCCAGAATGCGGATTAGCTAGCGACAGCTCATACCCCTTGCGGGGTAAATAGCTTGAGATAATCAAATCAAATCAAATCAGCCTGCTTGACGATGTAGACTGACCAACAATTGATGCTCTAAGGACTTCCTGAAACTACTGGACATAAGGAACTATTGAATGATCCAAACATGAGCGACAATGCCGTGTCAGCGTCGGCCAAAGGAGCCTCTTTTCTCATCCTCTTACAAATCGGCTCCCGCGCCCTCACATTCGCATTGAACCAGATCCTACTCCGATTTCTATCCCCGGAGTTACTTGGTGTCAATGTACAGCTGGAATTGTACTGTATCTCAGTCCTATACTTTGCACGCGAAAGCTTGCGAGTAGCTTTGCAACGAAGGGCCGATGGCACTCAAGCTGTAATTAACATGTCCTATCTGGCCATCGCTGCCGGGGTACCGTTGAGCTATGCACTTGCAGAACTATATCTGCAGACTGAGGTGCCCAAAGTGCCTTTCTTGGTCCAATCTTTGAGGGTGTATGGCGTTGCGGCTATGGTCGAGTTATTTGCTGAGCCTAGCTTTGTGGCTGCACAGCAGAAGATGCTGTATAAAGTTCGTGCTTCTGCTGAAGCTGCTGCGACAATCATGAAGACATTTGCTACTGTTGGATTGGTTGTGTGGGCGAGTCGACAAGGGAAGGATGTGGGTGTATTGCCTTTTGCTGTTGGGCAACTGGCTTATGCCGCATCTTTGCTGGTGGTGTACTCTGCGAGGCTTGTCCTTGTAGCGAGATCTGAAGGCTTCTCTCTGCTTCCCCGTGGTATCCGAAGGTTTGTTGGATATCTTGAAAACAAGAAGGCAATCAGAGAACTGACACGTATCACAGCAAAACCGAAAAGTTCTGGCTTTCTCTCTTCTCGCGACCTTTGCTCAACCTCTCACTGAGTCTAACGGTGCAATCGAGCATCAAGTATGTGCTCACACAAGGAGACTCTATACTGATCGCATCGTTGGCGTCGCTCCAAGATCAAGGAGCATATGCTTTGTCCTCGAATTACGGTGGCCTCATCGCTCGCATGTTGTTCCAACCCATTGAAGAAGCCTCTCGCAACCTCTTCGCCAAACTCTGCGCACCTACGACCGCATCTGCAACTTCAAAGCAATCTGACGAGAAGAAGGTTGGACACGGCATCCAGCAGGCCAACAGCACCCTAACACTCATCCTAAAAGCCTACTCCTTGATCTCTCTTGTCGCCTTCGCTGCTGGTCCAACCGCTGCTCCCGTACTTCTCTCTCTTGTAGCAGGAAGCCGCTGGTCTCACACTGGTGCTGGAGAAGTCCTGGGCTGCTACTGCTACTACATCCCTCTACTCGCACTGAATGGCGTATCTGAAGCTTTCGTGGCCGCCGTAGCCGACAACAAGCAACTATACACCCAATCGATCTGGATGGGTGGGTTTTTTGCAGCTTTTGCAGGATCAGCTTATCTGTTCCTTAGAGTATTGGAACTAGGAGCCAAGGGATTGGTCTGGGCCAATTGTGTCAACATGGCGTGTAGAATCATATTCAATTTGTCGTTTGTCAAGAGCTTCTTCGCGAAGAGGGGACAGGTAAGTTTTTTGGTCGCTTTCTTCTTCTTTGTGTGGTTGTGCTAACGGGTCGATAGGCTTTCGATGTTACGAAGATCCTGCCTTCGGCTGCAAGCATCGCTATTGCCGCCGTGGTGCCCAGTATCTTCAAAGCGACTACTGGAATTCTGTCAAAATACGGCATAGTTGGCGAACTTGCCAGAATTGGCACCATCACCGGTGTCTTTGTTGTTGCACTGGCAGTGTCGGAGCGTAAGTTCCTCATTCACGTGTACAAGCAAATCAAACAATGAAAGGCATGTGAAAAGAGATGTTTGCGCAAAAGCTTTCAGAATTTGCATTGATTGTATGAAGAAGTTGCTTTGCTCGTTTCCTCCTTCCTTCTGAGTGTGCTTCGTCTGCATCCTGTCACTCTGTCTGCCCAAAACTGACCTGCCTCAATCTCTCTGGATGATGCAGCCATGCGCAAAGCGTTGCGCATTGCAATGGACGACTCAGAATCGACTGAGTCGTGTGAGGAGAGCAATGAGGGTCTGTGTAAGAAAGGTCAGCTGGTGTACAAAGGACCCGAAAGGAGGGCACGACTCACGAGAACTGCTCAGTTCATCTTTTCCTGCTCGCGCTTGAAGACGGAGGCGATCTTGTCAGCAGCACGGCGAAGAAGAGACTTCTGCTCGCCGTTCTTCTCCTTCTTGGCCAACTTGTCCTTCTGGCGCTCAACCTCGCGGCTGAAGACAGAGGCAGTGGAGAAGGTCTCGTCATCAGCCTTTCTGAGAGCCTTCTGTTCGGCGGCGGTCATTCTGGCAGCGGCAGCAGCGCCGGCGGGAAGGGGTCTACCATCGGGACCAGTGCTGTTGACACCAGCCATGAACTGCTCGCGGGTAGGGGCAGCCATGTTGATAGCGATGACGGCGATGATGGCTACGTGGTAGGTGTCTGTTGTGAAGGTGGCGACATCGAAGTAGGTGCAAGGTTCGTGGCCGTCGATTGTGATTTGTATGGGAGCAATGCAGGTGGTGTCCTCGGTGATTGGGCCAGGGAAGTGGACGAAGTAGCTGTAGTGGGTATGTTCGCGACAGGTCAATTTGAGGTGGCGGAATTGGGTTGCCATGGTTGTTTTTATAGTTCTTCTGCGGCTTGTCGCTTAGTCGTTCTGCTTAGTCGTCGTGCGGCTTGAGAGGTACTGCGGCTTGGGAAGTGGTGCGGCTTGAGGAGTGAGAATGATTGTCGTCGGGGCGATGTTGTGTCGAGATGGCATCGCTTGGTCGCGAATCTACATTCACTACTGAGTGAGGACATCGCAGGCTCGAGTGATGTAAAGAAGTGAACAGTATCTGCAGAGAACCTATGGGCTGGCTAGAAAAGAAGAAACTATACTGTCTACTCACTCAGTACTGAATGTCCTCCGAGTACATGATTCTGTGCACTCCTGTACTACAAAAGCAACACGACGCTTGCTTGCTACTTTCTTCCCAACATCTTCGGACATGGTCCGCAAGGACAGTGGAACCCCCTCTCAAGATCTCATCAACGTGCAGAAATGTCGTAGGTCTGATTCTCACGCGAAGTCCATCCAAAGTACGCCCACAACGACCACGACGACGGCGTCCGTGACCGACAACTCAGAGCGTACCATCTCTGTAGATCGTCTCGGACATCGCTAGTCCTCGTTGCAAGCGTGCAATAGAAAACGAGCTCGGGATAAAAGTCTGGAATGTGACCTAGGTTACGTTCGTGAACGAACATCAGAAAGTACAGCATCTCAGGCGACGTTTACAGCAACGAGCAGGGAGTCTGGCTCTTTGTACGAAATCCACGCAAGCACACCTACAGTAACCACGACAACGGTGTCCCTGACCGAAACTCCGCAGCCTACAGTCTCTTCAGGTCCTCTCGGAGATCGATAGTCCTCGTTGCAGGCACGCAATAGGACGGTGGACTCGGGATAAGAGTCCAGAAAAGAACCCGGGCTACGTTCGTGAATGAACTCCTGGAGATTACAGTATCTCTGTAGGCTGTGTCGAGGAATGATGATTGTCGTTGCAAGCGTGCAATGGCACGTAGACTCGGGATACGAGTCTAGAAAAGAGCCCGGGCTACGTCTGTGGACGAACGTCAAAAATCGCAGTATCTTAGGTGACATGTATAGGAATCTCGTGATAGATCGTGTATACAAGCAACCCACAGGAGGTCTGAAGTGGTGGTTGATGAAAGAAGATGTTTGGAATCGAGCCCGAGAATAGAAGCTACTCGGGCAATCAATCTGCGTTCCTTACCTACTCTCAGTGTGCAGAGACATGTCACAGACGGTGTCAAAATGCACAATAGTCTTGAGAACGAGGACGTATCCACAGAGACGGGGTTTTTCTTGACTTTCTTTGAATACATCTGTGATCTTGAGTTTTTCGTGCCTTTTTATAGCGTCTGAACCTTCGTAGGAGGAGAGTGGGAGACCAAGATTTTATAGGCAAGACCACGGAATCAGTAAGAGAAGAAGTGTACCTCGTCGACGTATTATGTGGAATTCAGCTAGTCGCTATTCAGCCAGTCAGGCTCTGCGTCGTCATCTTCAGGGTCGTGAGACAGCAACGATCCATGGTCATCTTCTTCCTCTTCTTGTTTGTGAGCGCCCGTAGAGTCCTCTCGAGGCAAAGCTTTCATCCCCGTGTCCATTTCATCAGGGTCGAAAGTATCCTCCACCTGGTCCGGATCAAATATGTCTTCCTCTTGCTTGTCAGGCATGATGCTTCCGGCCTCGTCTGCTTCCGTATGCGTCACCGTCGAAGCTGTTTGAGTCCCTGGTAAGAATCCGCCTGCGGACATCTCGTCGTCGACTTCGGGGACGAATCCACCTCCAGATTCGAGGGTATTATCATCATCTGGCATAAAACCACCACCAGTCTCATCAGCAGGTTCAGAGTCAACCGTCTCAGGCACAAAGCCACCACCAAATTCGTCAGCTGCTGGCGCATGGTTATTCTCGGGTACGAACCCGCCTCCCATTCCTTCTACGTCTGCATCTGGCAAGAATCCGCCATCAGCTCTCGTGTTTTCCTCGACGACTCCTGGCACGAACCCACCTCCGTCCTGATGTGGGTCGTAGTGCTCGTCTTCTGCAGCAGGCGGACTCTCGCTCAACATGCGACGACGCCTGACAGGTGGCTTTCGAGGTGGTGGTATGTACTCTTCCTCGCTCTGGTCGTCGCTCTCGGGATCGCTTTCAACCATTGTCTTTCTCTGTCTTCTCAGTCGAGGTGCCTGCTCAAAAACATCATGCTCGTGATCAGACTCAGGAGCATTGGTGAATCGACGGGCGGTCGGTGCTGTTATTTCTCCTGCATCAGGAAAGAAGCCACCGGCCTCCATCGGGTCATCTTCTACTTCCTCTGCCTCGTCCATCTTGGACTTGATAATGTCTGGCTTGACAGCCTTTGGCCCCGCAGTAGTGTATTCACTGAGCCTCTCTTTGATACGCAGACCAGCCAGGAAGCGTCGCCAAAGCTTCAGACACTCCAAGCTATACAATCGTGCCTCATCGTTCTCCTGTTCGTACTGGAAGCCTTCTATGACAGCTTCGACAGCCTCGCGATATTCTTCTGCGACAACAGCTCCAGATGTGATAGCTGTGCCGTGACGGCCTTTGAACTGGAAGCCAGTCACAGCATCGGCATAGTCGATACCAAGAAGTCGAGCCGCATTCTTGGCTGATGCATGCCGGACGTGATATCCTCCAGGAGGTACCATGGATGGAACGTAGATGTCGAGATTGCCAAAAGCGTTCTTCGGAATTCTGCCGTTGACGACAGGCGGTGGCACATATAAGGACGTTTGATTGAAAGCGTAGAGTGCTGTGGCCGGTGGTTCGTCCATATCAACATCGTCTGGATCCTGCATTCGTGTTTTTGACACCCTTGCAGGTACATGCTTGAGTGGATGTTCATTCGGCTAGAGCACGTGGTTAGTCAAGTTCTTATGGCAAACAGCAAGTCGGTTTACCTTTATTTCGCGGCCGAATCGGTACCATTTATCGGCACTGCGTACAGTATGCACGTCACTACGTCGGTAAACAGGTTCCAGTGCCCCTTTTCCTACTGTGACTTTACCGCTTGCTCTTTTCGGCCAGATCACCTCATGTCTCTTGAGATGCCGTTCCAAAGCGTAGTAGGGATGATCTTTGAAGTCCTGGACATTGTTTGGCAGCCCCTCAGAGGCGTCTTTTTTCGCAAGTTCAGCGTCTTCCACTTGGTCGCGGTCGAGGTAGGCTGGTCTTCGAAATACTTTGAGCGCTTTGCGCCACCACTCTTCTCCCCTTTCTGTAATTTCGACTCTCAACTTTCGAGTCTTCGCGTTGTAAGCTTTGGTGTAGCGACGGGTCACATCTCTTGCGATGCCATTGTCTTCGAAAGCTACCACATAAGTCATAGCGTTCGCCTCATAAGAAGCAGGCGGCTCTAGTTTGCTCGGTTTTGCGACCGTGCCCGTCACTACAGCATCTACAGGCACCCATTTCTGGTAGGCCTCGTTGAAAGCTTCTACCCAATACACTGGATAATCGAGCGTACGAATTGGTCGCTTCTTCTTCCTGGCTGTTGTATCATTAGTACTGAGGGTCTGTCTAATATCTCAGACTTCTTACCGGGCGGTTTGAGCGCAGGCGTGGAAGAACCTGCGTTCAAAGTTGCGTTTCCTAGTCGTCGGATACGGCCAGGAGCGATAATCCTGCGCCGAGAGGAACTCGACCCTTCAGATGCTGAACCACCAGACGTCTCTCCCGCACTTGTATTATCCTTGTCACTTTCCGCATATACAGTCGGCTTGCTTCTGATTGGAGTGGCTGATTTGGCCGCGGATGCGCCAAAAGGGAGAACCTGTAGAGAGCAGACCAGTCGAGCCTCAACACCAACACACCTTAGCAGGGCACAGAACAGCTGTGCGCCCACGTCTTGGGAGCCTGAAAGGGTTGTGGCTGCCTTGATAAAGTCAATCTTCTCAACGGGAGGCATCTCTTCTTGGATATTCCTTATTTGCTAAGGAACAATTAGCGTACTGCTGGACACCAGCTGTCTCGTCGTTGATCACCTCTTTGATACCCTCTGTTTCTTCAGCCCAATATGGACGGCGTATACCAGAAGCTGTAACATTGAACTTGTGCTTCCAGACAAAAACAGCCTTTTGTAGCCCGGTCAGGAACTGTTCTGACTGGCCGAATTGAATGAGGGACTGATCGGGATGTAGCAACGATACGATCTCCGGCATAAGTATTGTTTTCAATTTGTTCTAAGGATAATCAGCCTCATGAAGAGCCCGATGGAGCAAATGACAGATGACCAAACCTTTACTTCTGGCATGTTGCACCAAGCATTGCGAACATGGACATGAAATAGGAGGAACAGCAGATGCGCCTCGTGAGCCTCGAGTCGAAGTAACTTCTCTGCCGTAGTAGCAGGCTTCCTTTTAGCTATCGCTCTCTTTTGGGCTTGTTTGGTGCTGATTTGTAGGGAAACATCCCCAAACTCGTCGTCCTTGCGAGATGTCGAGGGTTTGGGCTCGACATGGTCCAAGCCGACTTGCTCCCAGTCCATGTCATCGTCTTCGGATTCATCAGAATCGATAATGGTTTGCTGCGGTTTGGATGAAGTTTCGTCTTCAGAAATTTGGCCATGTGCAGTCTGCTTTCCATCACTGGACTTGGTATGCAACGCATCAGAGGAGTCGTTTGAAGTATTCAATGTTTGTGTTGGTCGTTGTCTCCCAAGTCTCGGTTTCTTGAGAGGCCGTTCAACCGCTTCCGGGATGGACGCCTCAGAAATCAGGCTGCGATAGACATCGCGATCGTCATCAGGAACAGGGGCATTGCGCTTAGATCTTCTGGCCGCACTGTGAACAGCGGCGATTCTATCCTGGGCTCTGGTCTGCGCCTTACTTTGCGCTGTAGAGGGAGCCATTGCGCCAGGTGTGTGAGTCGTATAAGCTTAGCCACTTAAGCGATTTCGACCTGATTAGCATTTCGCGGAAGCTGTGAACCTTTCAAGAAGACATGCCCGTCGCCACGCTGTGAGTTGAAAGTACTTTTATCCAATTGTCTGATGGTAGAACGGTATGCGAACGCTTCTTACCGAAGCGTGAGAGAAGTCGCGTTTCTGTGCTCGGCATGACGTAGCCGATTCCAGAACTGCAACGCGCTGGCTACACGCTCAAACTGCGTTCAACGCGACCTTCACCACTATCCTAGTTGCGTGACCGCACTTTGTATCTGGCAATCAGTACCTCTTTATCTGCAGGACTTGTAACAGGTAAACGTATCCCTCGGCCATAAATGATATGACTCGTGATCGGAAACAGACTCCAGGAAACCATGCAGGAATCGCGACAACGCCGATCGAAATCGCGTGCAACGGAGTCGGACACTTTCAAGATCCGACTCAATCTAATCTGGTATCAGACCAATCGGTGATTTGCATACCGAACGTGTCTAACGCGAATCAACATCCAAGGGTTCAACATGTCCATCCCAGATTGGATATCGTTTGACTTATAAGTTGGTGACCACGATAGCATCCGCGGCCTTCCCGACTACCGCGGTGCCACCTCTGTGCTGTTGCCTATGATCAGGCTTCACACCAAAGAGGTGATGGACAGTCTTACTCATACAAAGATCGAATACGTCAAAAAGCTTGTCGCGGACATGGAGAAGCACTGACCGTGTACTTCCAACAAAAAACGGCCCAAGCAAAGCCACCGCTACGAACAAAGAGTTCCACCGAAGAATGGTTGGCTGTCGATGACTAATGTTGGCCGATTGCTGCGATTCGATCCATGACGGTCGTACTAGTGTGTCCAACGAGCGGATCGAGATGGGTACGATCTAGACGCTGGGGTAAACGATGGAATATCTCATTATCTCTGGCTGGGATCCTGCTGTCTTTCCTGGCCATCACATGAAAGGGCACTGCCTAGCGATACATACAAGTAGTTCCTATCGACACTCTAGACCCTTACACCCTTGCGACCTTTCTCACCACAGTATACTCTGCTCACAATCACCTTGTTTGCCCAACATCTCTTCCTCGCCCATTACGAATACCTAGAAGGTTTCTGCCCTTTTCGACGACAACATGCACTCTTCACCTTCTCCCAGACCGTGCAAGCGTCAACGTATGATGGTAACTCCTCCATCAACCATCCACGACTCAGAGTCGACATCGATTCTTGATCGCGCCACTCGGGTGCTGTCCATCGAAGCGACCGCCCTATCTCACGTCACAAGATTGTACCAGACCGACCCTCATGCCAGAGAGGGACTACTCGGCGCAGTCGAATGTATCACCAAATCACAAGTCGCCGGAGGAAAGGTGATCGTGTGTGGTGTGGGCAAGAGCGGTCTCGTTGGCAGGAAGACTGTCGCAACGTTGAAGAGTCTGAGCATCGCAGCCAGCTTTATGCATGCTGCCGAGGCCGCACATGGCGACCTTGGCGATATCCGCGAGGTATGTTGAGTGGTATAAGAAAGCCCATCCAAGATACTGACAGAGATCTGCAGCACGATGTCCTATTCTTCATCTCGTACAGCGGCAAGACTCCTGAGCTGCTCAACCTTCTCCCTCACCTACCTCGTCAACTTCAAATCGTAGCTCTGACCTCGCAATCAAAGGCATCCGAATGCCCCCTCCTGAAAGAGCATAAGAATGGCGTGTTGCTTCCAGCGCCCCTGTTTGAGCTCGAAGAAGTGTCGTTCGGCGTATCGGCACCAACGACATCCACAACAGTGCAGATTGCCATCGGCGACATGCTAGCGCTCACTGTAGCAGACCAGCTACACGAGAACAAGGGCAAGACCTTTAAAAAGAACCACCCTGGAGGCGCCATCGGAGCGGTGACGAGAGAATCAGCCAAGACCATAGCCGATGCCTGTCAACAGTCTGTCACGCCTCTTGAGATTGTTCCTCTCGAGTTGCCATCTCCGAGTCTTTCTGCACAGAGTGATCTGTGAAAAGGCCTCGTAGGTCGGCGAACAATGCCGCAAACCCACAATACTCAGCTTTATCAGGACAACAAGTCGCTGTGCTGAGAGCAGATCCAATGCTGGTAATTGGATTTGCGAACCTTTCCTTCTCTTCACAGCCGGATCCATGGCTTGAGCCATCGAGATCACGAGTTTACGACAGAATGGTATTGACCTCTATGGTCGCATGAGCTCATAATTTGTTCAGGGAGCACTCTCTTTTGTTGAAACTCGGAGCATGGTCCTCACTCCACTCTATCATTAGGCGTTAGGTCGTTAGGAAGGACAGAAGCTGCATTGCATAACAGTCTTCGTTTTGCTCAACGTCAGTATCCTGGGCTGATTCGAAGCTGCGAGGACCAACCAGGGTGGATGTCTGGTCTTTTTTGGACGACTAGGATAGTCCAAATTGACATGTTTGGGTTTCGGTGCGTGTGAGGTTGGAAAGCGTCCTTTTATTTGGAATGCGACAGAAATACAACACATTTGAACAGCGAAAGGCTGTTCCACCACCGACTCTCAATCCAGAACTTGTTTGCTAGACACTTGCCGGCGAGGAAGACCGTCAACATGTGCATTCGCGCAAGCGTGCAGGACATGGTCCTTATTCAAGGGGTCGGTGTCTCAGTCCTGCCTGCATCGGGCAACGACGCTGGTTGATCATCGAGTGATTGGCCGTGCGAAGCCTTTCCAGCCGTCTTCCTCTGTCAAAACTTGTTCTGTGACGACATCTTACACTACATCTGCCTGCAAAAGAGGCATTCCGTAGCACCACACCTCCTATTCTACCAAGCCTTTAGCTGTCTTTGATGCGATCAACGTCACAGTCCGGACGTTTTCAATCTATTTTTCGGCTCGGTAGCGACGCACTTGAATCGAACCCTGTGCCTTATATCTGGATTGTATTACTTTGTACCTTGTAGCGACATACCAATGGCGTTTGTGACGTGTGATCTTCACCAGTTCATGCGCGGTTATTATGGGGAGAGACTCAACTTCCTCCTTGACTTGCGATTTTGTGCTCCCGAACTGCATGACCTGAAATTTCATCTCGACAGACTCTGATCAGTCTCGTCAGCGCAGCGTATTCGACAAACAACCAGAGACCTTGATATATCATTTGTTTCAGCTGGCCCATTATACAATACAGACATGCGGCCGAGCTCAAACGATAAGAGTTTTGAATCAACAGAAAGAGATGGGATAATGGACACCACCAATCGACCAAACAATCGCTATCTCGTCAAGCTGGGCGCGGTTGCCCTCATTGTCGCAGCAAGTCTTCCGTTCATACAACAACCGGTACCGACGGAGAGCAATGCCGCCCCTAGCATAGGTGTTGACAGTCGAGCCGTTCCTCGCGAGAGAAACATGGTTCTGGAGACTCGAGCAGACAGTCCAACCGATGTATGCACACGATGGTCGCACCAATCTGCTGTGGTCAACGGAACACTTTACATCTATGGCGGACAAGCTACGACTGAACCTGGGCAAACTCAGAACAAGTGGAGTAAGGGTGCTACTCCGACTCTTGTGAGAAAACGCTAAATATAATATCCCAGACAACGACTTCCTTTCAATGGACCTCACCAAAAGCTGGCAGATCTCCAGTCCTTCCTTGACTGGCCTACCACAACCATCTGGTCCCCCAAATGTGTCAAACGGCTTCTTGTGGAACTCACACGAGTCTGTATTCCTATATGGTGGAGAGTTCTCAGATAACCCCCTCGATACACCAACAGCCTTCTCGCTATGGGAATACAACGCCATAAACTCCCAGTGGTACGAACATAACAATCCGACTACCTCGTCCGGCGAAAATGCTCAGTCTGGAAACCAAGCAGTACAACGTGCAGCTGAAGGCGCTGGCGCCTCGGTGCCCGGATTGGGTCGTGGATTCTACTTTGGTGGACATGAAGATACCCACACAACCGAAGGCTGGTCAAATCAAGTTGCACGAATCTACATCAAGTCGTTGATCGAGTTCACCTTCCCTGGATATCAAAACAACCAAGTAACCTCTCTATCGGATAGTAAAGCTGCAGGCAGCGATGGTGCATGGCGTAATGTCACCGATGGAGGTGCTCAAGACAGTGCAGGATTCCCGGAACGCGCTGATGGCCTGCTTGTGTACATACCCGGCTTCGGCGATCAAGGCATCCTTCTCGGTCTGGCTGGAGGAACAGCGGATACATTCGTAAGTCAACATACACTCTGCGATACATTTGTGCCGGTCAAAGACTCGCGCGATCGCATATAGGAAAATCTGCTGACAATCTCAGACACAAATGAATGTCATCGACGTCTATGATATCGCCACCTCAACTTGGTATAAGCAAGCGACAAGTGGCCCTACACCAAAGATTCGCGTGAATCCATGCGCTGCAGTCGCAGCTGCCTCGGATGGCAGTTCATACCAAGTTCACATGTTCGGTGGACAAAATCTTATCCCTGCTGGTAACCAGACTCAGTATGATGATCTCTGGATCCTTACTGTTCCTTCTTTCACCTGGATTCAAGTCGACCAGAGTACGCAATCAGTACCGCCTGGTAGAGCTGGTCACTCATGTCAGATGTGGGATGGTCAGATGGTGGTAGTTGGTGGTTATGTTGGCGATCAACTCAGCTGCGACAGTCCTGGTATCTACGTGCTAGATGCAAGCACTTTGAAATGGGCCACTGGATTCAATGCATTAAGTGGAGGCTCTGAATCGAATTCTGCAGCAACTTCTGGATCGTCTGGAAGTTCTTCCAATGCAGCTGCAGCATCGGCATCTGGTGCGTCTACAACCGGCGGCGCAGCATCGCCTAGCGGATCAAGCTCCAGCGACTGGATCTCGAATGCTCGTACCAACCCCTTCAACCAACAGCCAGCTCAACTAGCCAACGGCAGTAGTCCAGGTGGTCTCGAGGGCTCTTACGGCTACCAAGTTCCCGACATCGTCATCTCGGTCATCGGTGGTAACGCTCAGGGAGGTGCTACCGTTACAGCACCAGCTCAGACACCAGATGGTGGACCTTTGAAGACAGGCAGTCCGATCATCTACAGCACCGTGACTTCCAGCTCGACCGCCACAGCCACAAGCAATCCTAGCGGCAACTCTGGATCAGAAAACAAAGGCAGCAGCGGCCCCAATATTGGTGCCATTGTTGCTGGTGTGATCGCAGGAATTCTCTTTGTCATCGTCTGCTATCTCGCATTCTGCGCCTGGCTCTACCGCAAGCGTCTCGAACTTTACAAGCGTCATGTCGAGATGGCACAGCAACAAGCGCTCAACGAAAAGAATCACCCGACCATTGCAGGTCTCATACCCGCAGGAGCAGGCTCCTCAAGTGGAGGCTCGAATGATCGTCGTCCTTGGACTTCAAGTGAGAACGCCAGTGGAAAGGGAAGCGGAAATCGCAACAATGATTGGGGCGAGGGCTTCACTGAAACATACAGAACAGATACTGCCGGCCAAGGTAGTGTGGAAGGGTTCTTGATGAGAAGGAGCAGTGATGATAGCGGTGCACCTGAGGACTTACTGGTGGGCAATACGCCATCCTTCTGGGGCACTGTTCTCGCTCCTCGACGCAGTTTACGCGTCGTCAACCGAGATTAAATGGCTGAAGACCGCTCAAGCTGTGCTTTGGGTATCTCAAGAAGAACTTTATCTCGTCTCATGATTTGATGTATGTGATGCCTGGACAGAATGTATAGATTGATTCTTTGTTCCTTGTATCGTCTTCTTCTTGCCACTTCTTAACCAGTTTCCAAGCGCCTGGATTGATTTGTTCCAGCAATAACCATTATGAACGCGCCATCCTCAACAGACTCATTCAAATCATATCAAAGGCCAAGCAAACAAGTTCCATGGTACTGAGATTCTCCGAGACGTTCACGTCATACACATCACAGATGAATAGGTAAGTTGTTCAGCGAAATTTTACGATTCCTCATTTCTCATATAATATTCTGGTAACGACTGTGATATAAGATCTTTCGACTTCAAGCGAAGCGGGAAAGCCTTAGTAGAAAGCAGCACACTCCTTCTGGCGCTGCTCAAAGACCTTGACCACTTCCTCAGCAGCCTTGACACCACTGAGTGCCATAGCACCGAAGGTAGGACCCATGCGGTTGGCACCGTCGACTTCAGAAAGCTCCATACCGCCAACGATAAGGCCAGGGACGATCTCGCGGGTGCCCTTGACAATGGCGTCTTCGGCGGTGTTCATGTCGAGGCCACGCATGCCACCGAGGCACTTGATGGCTTGCATGCTGACGAGACGCTTGACGGAGAAGGCACCGAAGGGACCGTCGTGACCAGTGGTGGAGATAATGATGGGAGCGTTGATAGTGTTGGGGTCCATGCAGGACTGGTCGTCGTGGTGCATGCTGACCTGTGAGAATTGTTAGTCATCAAGACTTCAGCATGGCATGTAAGGCTGTCTCCAAACGTACAAGAGTCCAGTTGGTGACAACACCGGCAATCTGGATAGTTCCATCCTCACGGGGGCGAGTGATGAGATCCTCAACAGCAGTAGCGTTGAAAAGCTTGACGTTGGGGAACTGCAAGACCTTGCTGAGAAGGGTGCTGGTGAAGAGAGCAGCATGCTTGACAACGACATAGTTGCTGTCGTCACCATCCTCCTCGTATGCAACGCCGATCTCACGGAGGAAGGCATCAGCAGGCTTGCGCATGACCATGGCAGAGAAGAGCTGGCCACCGAGCCAAGCACCACCACCAGGGCTGACACTGGCCTCGATGATGGCGATCTTCAAGTCAGGACGAGCCTTGGCCAAGCAGTATGCGGCAGAGAGACCGCAAGAGCCGGCGCCGATGATGACAACATCAGACTCGGCATACTTGTCAAGGTCTGAGAAGTAGCGACGGGTCATGGCTCTGCTGACCTGCGACTCACGGATGGGACGGAAGGTGAAGTCCTTCCATTCACCAGCCATGGCCTCGATGGTCTCTCCCTTGGTCTGTCCTCCGACAGGAACAGCAGAGTTAACAGAACCCAAGTTCAACTTCTTGGAAGGAACAGTAGGGGAGACGGGCTCCTGGAAGATCATGGCTGGGGGAGACATTGTGGTAAAGGGTCAAGTTTGGTAAATCTGCAACTGATTAGAACATGCCATGGAGGCACAAGAGGGATGGTTCGGTTATGCATGATCCTTTCGCTGGTATTATCCAGAAATCAAGTTCAGACGGTTTAATCTCAGAACGATAGCGAGGCCATAAATTCTGACGCCAATGTCCATGATCAAAGATCAATGGGTTGGCAGACAGAAGCTCGCTATCGGACACCCGCTCATGCATCAGGTAAAACCCGTTGTTTGAAGTTACCTTGACCCTTGATCATCTCTGATCAGAGAATACCATTCGAAAAGTATATCACGCATCGATCCATGATGGATGAGCGTACCGTAGAACGGTTGGATCTGCTCGAAGAAGTCAGCATTGGGTAACACGGCCACAAAGGGCTACGATACATGTCAATTGATTCTGAGAGTTGTGTTTGGAGAGAAGGAAGAGAAAGAGAGAGGAGAGATTGAGAGAAATATGACTCTTAAATACCCAGCTATGTAGGAGTGATACATACGAACGCGGGGCCCAGGAATAATGTTGTTACGACCCGCCGACCCCTCCCTCGCACGGTACGGCAGTAGACCTGAGCAACAGTTCATCGGACGTCAATTGGTTCAATGGCAAATGGCAGCTCCTGTATGGATAAACCGTAAACCTGTTGTGCCGTGTGAGTCGAGCTGCGGGCCGAGTCGAACGATCATGCCACCTGGAGGATTGATAAGAAGCACGTGGGGTCCTTTATCAAACAGAGCAAGGATACTCAGGCATACCCATGGAATACATACTGTCAAGGATGTCGAGAGCTTTCCTCACAGAAGAGGTTGAGTTTCCAAGAAAATGCTCCTTGAGCTATATCACTTCGAGGTAGTATAGAGCTTGTGGTGTTGACCTGCTTGTCGACAGCAGGATGGTAGGGCTGCCTCCGCTTGCGGCCACCGAGAGAAACACCATTGCTTGATATCAACTCCCAGACTATAGGAAACGGCACATGCTGGATGTACTCGACTATAGGTTCGCTACAGATTAGAAGTAGCAGAGTATTCTCCTTCATCGTCGCATTATTGTCCTACTATGCTGGACGACCCATCGCCATTGCTTATCGACCAATCGCCCTGTTCTCCGCTGTGAAGCCATCTGCCTCAAGCTGAGTGAGGGGCTTCTGTCGTGACCGCGACATCGCAACTTCGAAACCTCGAGCGATACTGACGACGTGAATAGACTTTGGCTCGAGCGAAGTCAAAGGAACCTCTCGCAGAGACGGAAGGAACGACTGGAGCGTTTGGTTCATGCTTCGCCAAGCAAACCACAACGAGATGCCATGCACGCCAATTCTCCGGTTCTGTGTGCTGTCTAGATTGCTCTCGCCTGGCGCCGAGGATGTTTCCTTGTCTCTTTCTTACACATGTGAAAGCAGGTGGGCTTGCTCTGGAAAGGATGAGGCCCAAGGGCGCAATCATGCATTCAGCCGCGTTTTCGTGTGTGTCAGCGAATGCGGAGCAATTCATCAGTGTCCATTACTACATTCGGAACGGGATGATGCTGTTCCATGCGACCTCTGCAGAATCTATCTGCACGTCGATATCATTGCTGACGCCTAGACAGCAACAATACAGTCGGTTTAGCTGTATCCGTTGGCTAGAGAAAGCAAGTCTGGTTCTCTGGTGTCGCTGTGCAAAGATTGGATATCACAAAGAGTGGTGAGAAAACAGGCAGCTCCCGCCAAGCATATTTTGCACTTCGGACTACTCCTCTCTGTCCGGAGCCCCACCTTGCTGCTTTCCAACCTACCCTCGCACACACACACCCTACACGAGTGTGAGCATTCGGGCTTAGGAAAGGCTCGCCGGCTGGCTTGATCAGCAGCTGATGATTCACGGTGAGGTAGGAGACATTATGAGTTACAAGCCCTGCCATGACAGGATTGCTGCCGTGCTGCCGGCAAAGGAATGAAATAGGACATTTTAAATCTACCGAGTCTATTCGTTTGTACGATCTTTCCTCTCTTTCTCAAGTCTGCTCTCTTTCCTTTCTGCATTTCTGATTGCTTTCGATGACGGACCCCTTGTCTTTGGACTACTATCATCATCGCTTCAACCCACCTGTTCTCCTTGATCTTTCACCATGCCTAGCCAGGTGATTACCTTGACCAGCACAACCTATCTCCAAGTGCCCAAAGTGGTCCCGTATCGCAAGAACAGGTCAAGGTCACGGTCAAGATCGTCCTCGCGGCCCAAGTCTCCGGAACCCGTGTCACCACAGCCGATCAAAGCCCGACCATCACTACGACCAGTTACACCTCCACTACCTCCTCCCTTCCCACCAAAGATGTCTGAAATCAGGACACAATCACCACGACCCCAGAGTCTAGCTTATGACTTCAAGACTTCATCGACGAATAATGGCTCCAGCGCGCCCAGGACGAACGGAAACACGACATACAGCCTCGATGTCTCTTCTCCTAGCATCAACATATCAGATCTAGACGATTTGAATGGCGACTACTACACACTCTCCAAAACGCCATCTCCACCTCCCCAGCGACCCCTGCGGCAAAGACTAGTCGGCACCTGGCGTCTAGAAGCCTACATCGCCTACCCAACACCATCATCCCGCTTCCAACGCGCAACCTTCCCCATGACCAAGAATGTCACTGGTCTGATCATGTACACACCCGACGGATACATGAGCGCCCACATGCTGATTCCCGGCCAAATGTCCTTCAAGCGTGGCGAAGGCGAAGAACCGCAATGGGCGGAAGCAGGCAAACGATCCTTTTCGTATGCGGGTCCCTACTACATCACCGATGAGGGTATGGGCAGAGAAGAGATTCTGAGACACACCTTCCAGGTTTGCAATCTGCCGGGGTGGTTGGGTGATGTCCAGGTCAGAACGTGGAAGTTCGAGGAGGATGACAATGTGTTGGTACTCGGAAGTGAAGAGCCTACAGAAATCAGGGTGAGTACTTGCTTGTTGAATCTGCGGGTGATCATGATGTTGACAAATGACTATAGGGTGACCAAAGAATCCCGGTCTTGAAATGGCGAAGGGTTGTTGACAACTCGAATGGTAGCCCACCTGCGCCTATGCCTCACATCAAGGTCAGCGGGCCGGGCGAGCCATGATCAATGGAAACGACATAATGAGAAGGGAAGATAATGACGCGCTCTGCATATCGAAGTCATTTACACGAACGAAAGAGAAAGCGGCACGCACACGTAAGCATGGCAAGGATCATGATTTCTCCATTTTCATCTTTCATGGGTATACCAGGAGTTTCAAGGCGTTATGTCAAAGAAGATTAATCGTGTATTTGACTTGTTACTTTTATACTTCATGGTCATTAAACGTGCTCGGGATCTGTGCTTTAGATCTTGTAGACGAGCTTCTTGCCCGAGACCTTGCCGGATCTCATGTCATCCATGCCGCCAAAGACACCCTCGAGACCGCCTTCGCGGAGCTCCTTGGGGTGAGCCTTGACCTTGCCCTCGGCGAACAGCTTCTCGGCCAGCTCCCAGAACATCTTGCCAAACTCGAAGTCCTCGGGCTTAGCGGGAATGGGGTGGCCGGCGAAGGTGAATGCCTCACCAACAACGGTGTAGCCGAGAGTGCTCTGGTCAACGACATCCTCGCGGGAAGACTTGGCAGGGAGAAGGTAGGAGATGACACCGCCCTTGCTCGAGATGGCGTTGGCGCAGATGTCGGGAGAGCTGCCCTCAGCAATGCAGTCGAAGGCGTGCTTGAGGTTGTCCTTGGTGTGCTCGCGGATCTTGGCTGAGCACTCGGGGTCCTTGTAGTCGAAGGTGGCGTCGGCACCCAGGGACTTGACGAGGTCGTAGTTGTGAGGAGAGCAGATGGCAATGACCTCAAGACCAGACAGCTTGGCATACTGGATGGCGAGGGTACCGGTGGCGGTGGAGGCACCGTAAATCAGAACAGGGAAGGGCTGCTTAGCAGGCTCGGTGGGAAGAGGAAGCTTCAAGCTCTGGTAGAGACCCTGGATTGAATCGATGAGTATCATGTCTTGCAGCATCGTCCTGAATTGCTTACCTGTCCAACAGTTGTGACACCAACACCAAGAGTGGCAGCATCCTCGGTCGACAATGAGTCGGGGATCTTCATCTGGACATCACCCTTGGAGAGAGCGTACTGTGCAAAGCATCCGTCCTCCTTGTTGGCAGAGTTGACACCGTGGGAGAAACCAGCAATGCGGTCGCCCTTGGAGAACTTCTTCTGCACAGCCGAGCCGACCTCCTCGACGACACCAGCGTAATCACAGCCAACGGTGGCACCAGGGTTGGCGAGGTAGTCCACGTGCTTCCAGTCGGTAGGGTTCAATGCAACGGCCTCGACCTTAACCAGGACGTAGTCGTCACGGAGCTTGGGGACGGGAACATCTTGGAGTTCTGCCTTCTTGGCCTCAACGACCTTGATGGCCTTCATGTTTGAGGGTGCCATTGTTGTGTGATTTGGAGTGTGCGTGTGTGTAGGGTTGGGAGATAGAAAAAAAAGTCAATTGAGGGGCCTACTGAAGTATTTGAACAGAAGTTATATTTATTAGAACGAGGGGTAGAGCTATGGCTCGCCTTGTCGCCTTCTAGAAGCATATGGTTAATTGCCGTGCTTAATAATGTCGTCGACGGGGATAAGAAATGAAACATGACGTAGGCATTCGAGCCTCGGCCGAGTCGATTGTTAACGTCAAAAGTGGTCGAGCGAAGCGAGAATTGTTGGAAACGGTTTCAATATTGTAGTATTACAGCCTTCGTATTTGAAGACGGGAGAAAAAAAGCCCATGTTGTGTCCTGTCCTGTCCTGTCCTGGTTGTCGTAGTCATAGCTCTTTCGGGGTATCAAAGCCACGCCCATTGTAACGCCATTGTTTCCGTGCCCACCTATCCCAGTCTTCATTATAGCATCTCAAGTGGTCTAGAGCGCATCATCGACCCTCAAACGTCGTTCTTCCTCTAGTATCTGCCCGGGGGAGGGTCCTTGGGAGGAGCATAGGCACCGTTGTAGGCGGCCTGGGGCTGTTGCAGCTCAATGTTGTTGCCGTAAGTGTTGGGTGCAGTATAGGCTACGCTCAAGTTAGTACTCATGAAGACGATCTGACAGAGTGATCGTATTGTGACACACCTGGAGGAGGGTTGTTTGAGTTGTTGTAGTACGGGGTCGAGCTTGTCTCATATTGAGGTTGGACGTTCTGGTTGTAGGTAGGAGCACCGTGGCGGACTGTCCAACCAGTACCGTAGTAAGGGTTGTTACCGTTCTTGCGGCGTCTTCTTGCGGAAAGACATCTGAAGAATGGTCAGCATAAGCTCTAAGACTGTACAGGCGCAAAACTCACGAGAAGAGGAAGAACAAGACGAAGAAGACACCGATTATGCAAGCGAGAAGCACCCAGCGTCCCCAGCGGTTCCAGGTGCTGTTGCAGTTGTTGCCGTAGCAGCTATAGAAATTCATGTCAGCAAAGGTGCGCATACAGAATGATGAGCGCATATGCAGATCTAAAAGCACAGGCGCCAGGAACCAACTTACCGGTTGTAATAACCATAGTACTGGCGAGGTTGGAGATTGGGTTGGAGATACATGTTTGCGTGCGAGTAGAAGTGATGGTTAGATTCACGCGTGTCAGAGAAGGACAGAGGCGAGGGGTTACGACCGTGTTAAGTACAAGAAGGTTGGTTGTGAGACCTGTGGCTTGGAATGGGAACCGTGACGACACTTTCTTGGCCACCAAGACTGCGCACGAACGAGGCAGTAACGAACGAGGCAGTGAACGGCACTGCCTTTCCGTCCCAGATCTTGGAGACGGCTAGTCGGTCGATCTGGGAATAATCTGTCATGATTGAGTACTTCTTTTGTTCTTTGATCCTTCATAGGACGCCATCATTTGTCTTGTTCGGTCTCGTGGACCGACAAAGCCACGAACTCGCGATAGGCGGGTACGATATGCGATAGGCTTGCCTCAGCCACAAAACCCTGTGGCGGTGTAATGTGTCAATTCAGCCATCGGCATTTCCAGAACACTGGTGCCAGCATTGCCAGCGCATCTTGCATTGCACTCCCACATGATATCGAGGGGGTTTGAAACACACCAAGGACTGCACTTTCTCCTCGCCATCTCCTGTCGTCTTTCTCTCCCGTTTTCTTCGTGTTTACATCAATCGTTAAATTGCGTATGTTGACTGTCGTATTGTACCCGTGATTCCGTAATCCCATCCCTCAGGCCGCTTGGAAAAGAAACAAGATCGCAAAGAACAAAGACACCCATGTGTACCGCCGTAACGCTACGCTGCCATCGCTGGTTCGCAGGAAAGAAACCGTCTAAACCCCGCCGCTTGCAAGAACTATGCAAATGCCCATCAACATCATGACTGGAAGCCATCCTCTATACCGCACAAATGCTCGTGACCTTGGTCGAAACATTACTTGCTCGCCCTTGCGATCAGCCATTGCAGCACAGCATCCAGGTTGGTTTCCTCCTTGGCGCTGATGCCATAACAACTCACCTCGCGGTGTGTTACAGCTTTGAGGTTTAGTTCTTCGATGAGCTCGTCGACCGAAAGGTGATCAGGAAGATCAGACTTGTTGCCCAAGACCAACAACGGAATACCCTCCAAAGCAGGCTTTTCTAGCAGTACATGGAGCTCTTCTCGTGCCACAGGCAAGGCTTCCTTGTCGGCCGAGTCGACGATGAATCTAGTTACGCGTCAACACGAGCACATTTGCGAAAGCTGATACACGTACACCATAGCGTTGACGCCTCGACAATAGCGTTCCCACATTGAACGGAATCTCGGCTGGCCTCCTAGATCCCAACTGCGCCTTGTGAGCCTCGTCGTCAACCCGGAAGAGACAATACCACTTACCACTTCAGAGTCACATGGCCCTTAGTAACCTTCTTCATGTTGAAGCCGACTGTAGGTATTGAACTGTCACGTTGCAGACACTGTTTAGTACAGACTCCTGCCAGAGCACGACGAGACCAAACTTACTCGATTGTAAACTCTCCGCCCTAGACACATACCGTCAACATCACGCCAAGAAACACGACCGCAAAGGCCAGGATGGGCTGCTTACTGCTAGAACTCTCAACAGAGATGTCTTACCGGCGTTCTGGAGGCCGATCATTGTAACATCCATCTCAGTCGCCCTAATTACACGAGACATGTCACGTCAGGAAGTGGACGTCGAAAACTAGCAAGGACAACATACCAGAACAGGCTGAGAAGCCAGTCGTAGAGACGTTTGAAAAGGCCTGCCATGATGTTGTGTTTGGCAGGCTAGGCACTGCAGACAAGTGACGAAGAGCTGGGACGAAGGCAACAGCAGTAGAGCAGGGCGGATGGTTTGGCGAGTTCGCGCAGGGCACAAGCAGAAGCGGGGCTCGGGTAGGGTCGAGATCTTATTGGAGGTGAGGGTGATGTAGATTCAAGGCAAAGGATTATGCGCAGACGAGGCACTGCTGTCACGGAGTTCTTAAGTGTTTGGGCAGCGCTACAGGTTTCAAAGTTCTTGTGTGTCGCAGGAGATGATTTGGTAGAAGCCTGCTGTAAGAACAACGAGCGGCAAGTCGATGTCACGATAACGGCCAGTGCATGGCAGCAGATGCGGCGAACAAGACAGACGGAGCCTCGGAGGATTCGGGTGCTTGGCGCGGACGGCTTTGACGGCGCTAAAATTCTAGAAGTTCAATTCGAAGCAAAAAAACATTTGCGACACACCCATCTTGGTACTGCCACATGTGTACACAGAAATAATACTTGGAGGAACATAGAACAGCTGGAGAACTGAACAAGGATCAACCGAGTCAGATTCTGGAATATCAACAAGCACCCTGACCCACGGGCGTGAGAGGTTGAACTTTCGCCAGCACCAAGCACCAATACCCGAGTCCATCTTCAACCTCGAATCCCTCGCACGACCATGGCACCATCATCTACAGACAACGGCAAGTGGTCGACCAACTTCGACACAGTGCGCCGCCACGACATCTTCCGCAACCCTCCCTCAGACAAGTCGGCCTACCCTACCCTCGCCTCGGCCGTCGACCCTCATGTCCAATCTTTCAATGCTGTCTTTGCCGAGAAGGGCCAGCTCTACCATGCCCTCCGCGATATTGGAACAAAAACGTTTTTCGATGGCAACCCTAACGAGCCCTTCACCGCCGATGGCCCCAGCCGCAATAAGCTTCAGGTCCGCGTGAAGGAGGTCTTCCTCGAGAAGAGCATGCTTCCTCCTTCCAACAAAATCGACAAGAAGCGCGAGATTCTGCCCGTCGAGTGCAGAGAACGCCATTGCACATACAGGGGTCGCTTCAGAGGTCGCTTCGAGTGGCGCATCAACGAGGGCGAGTGGAGGGAGAGTGTCAGAGAGTTTGGTTCTCTGCCCATCATGTTGCGCGTACGTTTCTTTGCGCCAATTCGAAGGCTACTACTGACCATTATTACAGTCAAACCGCTGCCACCTCGAGGGACTTTCACCAAAGGAGCTTGTCGACAAGAGAGAAGAAACTGAAGAGCTGGGAGGATACTTCATTGTCAACGGTATCGAGAAGCTAATCCGTATGCTCATTGTCAACCGACGAAACTACCCCATGGCCATTATCCGTCCCTCTTTCGTCAACAGAGGCGCAACCTACACAAAGTTCGGTATCCAAATCCGCTCCGTCAGACCCGACCAGACTTCGCAAACCAACGTCCTCCACTACCTCAACGACGGTAACGTCACCTTCCGTTTCTCATGGCGCAAGAACGAATACCTCATTCCTGTCATGATGATTTTCAAGGCTCTGGTTGAAACGAATGACCGCGAGATTTTCGAAGGATTGGTCGGCCCTGCTGGAAGCAAGGGTATTGAAGAGAAGCAGTTTGTCACCGATCGTGTTGAACTTCTGCTACGCACATACAAGGCCTACAACGTTCACGGTCAGGCAAAGACGCGCGCATACCTTGGAAGCAAGTTCCGTATTGTCTTGAGTGTCCCTGATGACATGTCTGACGAGGATGCCGGTGTTGAGTTCTTGAGAAGAATCGTTCTTCCTCACCTGGGAACATCCGAGAACAAGGAGACCAACGATGCCGACAAGTTCCGCATGCTCCTCTTCATGACCAGAAAGCTGTACTCTCTTGTTGAGGGAGAGTGTGCTGTTGACAACCCTGATGCCGTCCAGAACCAGGAGGTTCTTTTGCCTGGTTTCCTTTTCGGTATGATTGTCAAGGAGCGTATCGAGGAGTGGCTCAACTCTATCGGTCTGCAACTCCGTGACTGGGGCAGAAGCACCAACTGGGCACCTATTGTTTCGGACGAGTTTGAGCGTGACTTCAGCGCAAAGATTCTTCGCAGAACCAATGAGAATTTGGCACAGGCTCTGGACTACTTCTTGTCGACCGGTAACCTTGTCTCGCCCAGTGGTCTGGATTTGCAACAAACCTCCGGTTTCACAGTCGTCGCCGAAAAGATTAACTTCTGGCGTTTCATCAGTCATTTCCGCATGGTTCACAGAGGTAGTTTCTTCGCCCAACTCAAGACCACAACTGTCAGAAAGTTGTTGCCTGAGAGTTGGGGTTTCCTCTGCCCTGTCCACACCCCCGATGGTTCTCCTTGCGGTCTTCTCAACCATTTGGCTCACAAGTGCAAGATTGCTACAAAGAGCCTCGACACCAAAGCCATACCCGGCCTCATCTCACAACTAGGTGTTACAGAATCTGCCTCTGCATCGGTCGAAGATAGCGTCGTCGTTATGCTCGATGGGCGTATCCTTGGTTTCTGCTCTCCCAAACAAGCTCGCGTGATTGGAGACACTCTTCGCTACTGGAAGGTCGAGGGTACCCATGGCGTTCCATCTGAGCTGGAAATTGGTTACATCCCCAACTCTAACGGAGGTCAATACCCTGGTGTCTACATGTTCTCACAAGCAGCCAGAATGTTCAGACCTGTCAAGTACTTGCCTCTTGGCAAGGAGGACTTTGTCGGTCCTTTCGAGCAGCCCTTCATGTCAATTGCTTGCACAGAACCCGAAATCGTCTCCGGCGACTCAACACACGTCGAATTCGATCCCACTAACATTCTCTCCATCCTCGCCAACCAGACGCCTTTCTCAGACTTCAACCAGTCTCCAAGAAACATGTAAGCATCCAGCTATTTACGTTCACGTATGAATTATCGGAGTGCTAACAAAATTCCAGGTACCAATGTCAGATGGGTAAGCAAACCATGGGTACGCCCGGAACTGCTTTGAAATACCGTACCGACAACAAGTCATACCGCCTGCAAACTGGACAAACACCTGTCGTCAGACCTCCTCTCTACAACGAGTACGGCCTGGACAACTTCCCTAACGGAACTAACGCTGTTGTTGCTGTCATCTCATACACTGGTTACGACATGGACGATGCTATGATTATCAACAAGTTCGCCCACGAGCGCGGCTTCGGTCACGGAACTGTCTACAAGGTCAAGAAGATTGATCTGGCAGAGGACAACGGTGGCAGACGTGGTCGTGGCAATGTGAAGAAGCTCTTTGGTTTCGCACCCGGCGGTCTCGTCCGTGCACAATGGCGCGCAACCCTAGATGATGACGGTCTGATTGCTGTTGGCATGAAGGTCAAGGAGGGCGATATCATTGCCGCATCGCACACCGTCACTAAGGATCCCATCACTGGCGAGTACGTCAACCGTGATGGTATCACTCACCTGCACAAGTACAAGGACCACGAGGAGGCCTTCGTTGAGGAGATCAAGATGCTCGGTACAGACACTGGTGGTGATGAGCCCTGCCAGATGCTCAGTGTCAGACTCCGCATTCCTCGTTCGCCCGTCATTGGTGACAAGTTCTCTTCTCGTCACGGACAGAAGGGTGTTTGCTCACAGAAGTGGCCCACCATGGATATGCCTTTCAGCGAGAGCGGTATCCAACCTGATGTCATCATCAACCCTCACGCTTTCCCCTCTCGTATGACCATTGGTATGTTCGTCGAGTCGCTGGCCGGTAAAGCTGGATGTTTGCACGGTGTTGCGCAAGACAGCACACCGTTCAAGTTCAAGGACAAGGCAGGCGAGACCGCCGTCGAGCACTTCGGTCACCAGTTGAAGCGTGCTGGTTTCAACTACTACGGAAACGAACCCATGTACTCTGGTATCACAGGCCAAGAACTTGGTGCCGATATCTACATGGGTGTTGTCTACTACCAACGTCTGCGTCACATGGTCAACGATAAATTCCAGGTCCGTACCACCGGTCCCGTCACTGCGTTGACTGGTCAACCCATCAAGGGTCGTGCCAAGGGTGGTGGTATTCGTGTCGGTGAGATGGAGAGAGATTCTCTGATTGCCCACGGAACAGCATTCTTGCTTCAAGATCGTTTGATGAACTGTTCTGATTACCAAAAAGCATGGATCTGCCGTAGTTGTGGATCTTTCCTTTCCGCACAACCGACCGTCAACCAGTACGGCCATAAGAAGGGCGTCAATGCCAGCAATGTCAGGTGTAGAAGATGCAGTACGAAGGCCGTTGGCTCTGAGCCAAGAAGCGATACCTGGGAGGATGGCAGAGGTGACAAGTTTGTCGGTGGTTCCGATGTCACTGTCGTCGCTGTTCCTGGTGTCCTGCGCTACCTGGACGTTGAGTTGGCGGCCATGGGCGTCAAGATGAAGTTCGATATCACGCCGTAGATGTACAAAAGTAAGGGTTGGTGTTCGCATATAAAGCATGTTGCATATTCTTTCTTACTATACCAAAATGGAGTCTGGTTTGGGTTCGTTCCTTCTTCAAAATATCTTCTGTAGAAAATTACCACATTAGAAGCTTTATTGTTGCCTTCGATGTTCCCAACGTCTCTTTGACTCTCATGCCACACACGCTTAGCCACCTCTATTGTTTGTGATACGCGATATATGCACCTAAAGTCATCATCATAGGTAACCTCCATGGTACCTTGGAGGTTTCAGTAGACTTATGCTCAGTAATTAACAAAAGGCCCACAATGGGATTTGTTGTGTCCAGACTGTTTTCATCCAACGCCGACCTCGACCTCACTTCTCTCACATCCTCCATCCTCATCGAGTCCAGTGTTTCAATGCAGCAAATTTATTCATCCAACATCGTTCTGACTGAATGATAATTCATCGTGCTAGACATGGAGGGCGCCGAGAAATTTCACCATCCATACGAGCCGTATGACATCCAACTGCAATTCATGCGAGCGTTGTACGACTGCATTGAGCAAGGTAAAATCGGCGTTTTCGAGTCTCCTACAGGTAAGTAGGGAATCAAACATAGAGTCGTGTAAGATCCTCCCTGACAAAAGCGTAGGCACTGTAAGAGAATAACTGAACTCTCGATCTGTGACCACTCTTCTAACCATGGTGTTGTTCTAAGGGCAAATCTTTAAGTCTGGCTTGTGGCTCATTGACGTGGCTACGCGATCATAAAAGGAAGGAGTTCGACGAGAGCATAGCTGCCATAGAAGGAGGTATGTTTCTGAGATCGAAACTGTGCATCACGTTCCACAGCTAAGACAAACAAAGATGACGACGAACCCGAATGGATGGTCCAACACTCCCGAGAAGAGAAGAAAAATCAAGTCATCCAAAAACGAGCAGAGCTAGAAGCAAAACTCGAAAAGATCCGCCAGCACGAACGCAAGATCAGGGATCGACAGGAAAACGGACCCCCATTGACTAAGAAGCGGAAACTCGATGAAAACAACGATCAGAATACTGATATTCTCGACGATGAACAATTTGCTCTAGACGACTACGAAAGCGACGATGAAGGCACCAAGACTTCAAACACCAACAACGGTGATGTGGAGCTAGGCCTGTCTAAAGAAACACAAGCCCTAATGCAGAAACTCGGATATGGGATTTCTGCGCTACCCAAACCAGAGGACATGGATGCAGAAGATGAGCTGAAGATTTACTTTTGCTCACGCACGCATTCTCAATTGAGTCAATTTGTCAACGAGCTACGAAGGATAGACTTGCCAGCTGCCATCCCTGCCGTACAGGAAGAAATTAAGAAGACACCCACGTTATCTGAGGAACTAAAACATATGTCGTTGGGCTCGAGGAAGAACCTTTGTATCAATGCGGAAGTATCGAGTTTGAAGAGTATGACAGCAGTCAACGAGCGGTGCTTGGAACTTCAGGATGCAAACACTCCAAAGGAGAAGAAATGTCAGTTTGTACCGAACAAGGAGAATGAAGGCTCGGTATTGGACTTCCAACATCATGCTCTGGCAAAGATACGAGATATCGAGGATCTGGGCGTTTTGGGTAAGAAGTTGGGTGTCTGTCCTTATTACGCCACTAGACCTGCGGTCAAGCCTAGTGAGGTAAGTGCTATCCTCGAGTCAACATTTCAACTACTTCCTCGACATTGGGCCAAGAAGCTAACAGTTTCCGACCCAGATTGTCACACTACCATATCCACTTCTCCTTCAAAGGACCGCTCGAGAAGCCTTGGGTCTATCACTGAAAAACCACATCGTTATCATCGACGAAGCTCACAACCTCATGGACGCAATCTCAAGCATCCACACCGTAGAAGTCAGCCTGCAACAACTCCATCTCGCTCGCGCTCAACTGACCACCTACCTCCAACGCTTCCGCAACCGTCTCAAAGGCAAAAATCGCGTTTACGTTACTCAAGTCGTACGATTGCTGGACTCGATATCCAACTTTCTGCAGTCGCTTGATGCGAGAAAGGGAGCTGAAGGTATTTTGCAAGCTACAGATTTGCTGAAAGGCAAAGGTGTGGATCAAATCAATCTCTACAAATTGATGCATTACCTGCAAGAAAGCAAGTTGGCGAGGAAAGTCGAGGGTTATGTTTCTGTCGAGCAACAGAAACAGCAGAAACTGGATAAAACTGGTGCCACAAAGGAGGTCACAGTGCCGGTGCTTACACATATCACCAACCTGTTTATGGTGTTGACGAACCCAGCCAGGGAGGGACGTTTGTTCTATACTGTTGGTGAGGAAAAGACGCAGACAAAAGTCAAGTATATGCTCCTCGACCCTTCGGAGCATTTTCGCGACATCGTTGAAGAGGCAAGAGCAGTAATCTTGGCAGGAGGTACCATGTCGCCAGTAAGTTTCCGTTTTCATTCTTTCGGATCGCTACTACCTCCAAACGAGAACTGACAATTGCGGTACTAGATGTCCGACTACATGACCCAGCTATTCCCTTACCTCGACAAGACACGCATCACCACGCTCTCATGCGGTCACGTAATCCCCACCACAAATCTCTTCGTCAGTCCCGTGGTATCTTCCCACAATAACGTCGACTTCAACTTTAGCTTCTCATCTCGCAACCTCGCTTCCACAATCACCGCACTCGGGGAATCCATCCTCAGACTCTTACCTACTATTCCTCACGGCTGTGTAGCATTCTTCCCCAGTTACAGTTATCTCGATCAAGTAGTCTCACACTGGCAAGCCTCCGGACTCTGGACAAAGATGCAAAAGGCCAAGACCATATTCAAAGAAACGCAGCAAACAGGAACAGAAGAAGTCCTCAGCGCCTACACCACTGCCGTACGCAACCTCCCCCACGGAGCATTTCTCCTAGCAGTCATCGGCGGCCGTCTCAGCGAAGGCATAAACTTCTCCGACGAACTGGGTAGATGTGTAATGGTCATCGGCCTACCCTACGCAAACCCAAACACCGCAGAGCAAAAAGCGAAAATCGCATATATATCCGAAAAAGCTGCTGTGTCTGGTGGTATGGCAGCTGGTACAACAGCAGCGAGAGATTTTGCGGATAATACTTGTATGCGTGCTGTCAATCAGGCGATTGGAAGGGCTGTGCGCCATAAGAATGATTGGAGTGCGATTTTGCTGTTTGATGGTAGGTACACGCAGAAGAGGATTCAGGAGAGGTTGCCGGGGTGGATCAAGGCGAGTTTGAGGGAAGGTGGTGGGAGAGGGTTTGGAGAGGTTGAGGCAGGGTTGAAGGAGTTTTATGCTAGGAGGATGGCTGGATAGGTCGTTTAAGACACATCATATTTTGATCGACACTATTGTGTTCCTTCGCTTCCCATGGCAGTAGTGCATACTCAAGCACAAATGAAGAGGGAGAAAGATTGACAAAGAGGCTGTCGTGAACACTCAGGACGAGTCAATATGTTTGAATGTAGAGTGAGTGCATAAAGATAACCAAGGACTGATTCGAACCCGCACCACCTGAGCCACGTGGTGTAAAGAAAGTAAGGTTCAGAGACTCGGTATCCAACCAACTGTTCAGCAACCCAACACCATCGACATCACCCCAAAAGTAGCATAGTTATACTAGGGATATCTCAAAAGAAAGAGATTTTAGAGATATACCCAAGCAAAAAACTGGTGAACAGGAAAATCCTCCCCTATTGCCTTCATACAACGTGTTTGGTTCGCGTATTACTGAACGTGGCAATGGTTCGTATTTTATTT
>SWBL01000474.1:0-30097 GCA_024195585.1 Aureobasidium sp. EXF-3400
GTACAAGATCCCCTCGTGGTTCCTCAACAGACAGCGCGACATTGTCGACGGCAAGGACTTCCAGGTCCTCGCCAACGGTGTCGACTCCAAGCTCCGTGAGGACCTCGAGAGACTGAAGAAGATCCGTGCCCACAGAGGTCTCCGCCACTACTGGGGCCTCCGCGTCCGTGGTCAGCACTCCAAGACCACTGGCCGCCGTGGTCGCACCGTCGGTGTCAGCAAGAAGAAGTAAACGACTCGCTTTCTACAACATTTTCCCGGAACGATATTGGGGCGTGTGGTGGTGCAGCGTTTTACAGCCGAATCAAAAATACCAAAGCAGTCTGCTCTCGGCTCTCTTCATGGATATGGCGCAAGACTATGGTTGTTGTTGTGGTCCGCTCTCAATGACATTGTGCTGCTGAAGAAAATAAAAACCTTTTCTTTCTCGTTGACAAAACACAATGCTCTTTGCCGCCCCAATGTCATCTTACGGAATGAGAATCCTTGTAAAGTGAATGCCGACATGAGACGGTTTCCAAACACATTTCACAAGCCCCTGCAACACAAACACATGGTGATTACAACATCAACAGTAGAGAAAATAGATGTGCAAAGCAAAAATGAAGCACTTTTGATGTATACAAAACTCCTGGGGTATGTGCGCTGTAAAAACAATGAAAGACCAGACATCCCGACCGATACACTAGTCGCCCTCGTTCATGACAGCCATGTCCAGAACCTCAGCTCTGGCTCTGCCCTTGGTCTGTCCGCTGACAAACTCGCTCAAAGGCTTGAAGCTGCCTGGCTCCACGAAACCAACGACTTCCCATTCTTCACCCATCATATCCTGACTTTCGACCTGCTCGATGTAACCCAGTATCCTGTCTTTCACGGTACCCTTTGCCTGTGCCTCGCCCTCGGCGTCATCGCCAGGCTTGGGTGCACTTTTGACTGCCTGTTTCAGCACCGAAGTAGGGCAGGTGATTCTCAGTCTCATTCTTGCGCGGGCAACTGGAATGGGTTGATGTGCGATCAGAGCCTTCATCGCATTCAGTGCTTGAGATTTGGCATCGCGAGTAGTCACGACGCCAGTCCACATGGGCTTTGACTTGTGTTCGGCATGACTCTCGCCTTCTACAGGGGTTGCGGTGCCGCTCGCGTTGGGGGTGGTTGTGTCCTTGCCGCTCTGACTGCTGAGTTGGTCGAGTGCTTTCTCGATCATGCCAGTAGTGTAAACGCGCTTGCTCTTGGGATCGACCAGCTTGCCCGCGACGATGTCGATGACCTCGGCATGAACTCTCTCCAGCTGAGCGTGTCGCTCCTTCTCGCCGACCTGCAGTTCGCCCTTGTTCAAGATCTCCAGGATAATGTCATTCAAGGGCACTTTGCCAAAAGCCTTTTGCAAGTCTGCTGAGGGAGCAGCCTGGCCTTTGGAGACGTTAAGGAAGACGTTTGGGATTTGGAGGACATTGTCAAGATCGGTCTCGACACCAGAACGCCATTCGAGGACTTTGTTCTTATAGCATGCGACTTCGAAACGCTTCTTGCCTGAGAAAGGTAAGTTGGATATTCATGACAGGGTCACTTGAAACCGTGGGCGAAACAGAGGCACTGTGCGCAACATACCCTTCTTCATACGGACAAGAGAGACATTTGTGAGTTTGATCTGGTTCGACGGCTTCGCATGAGTGTCAGCATACTAGAAATCTTCGAGTATAGAATGAGATAGGCGAGATACCTGGTTGATTTGAGCCGACGGCATTCTGATAGTGTGGCAATATACGATGCAATATTGAAAAGAGGCTGGGTTGACAACTCATGCAGACCAAGTTCGGCATGCAAAAGCTGCTAAAGCCGTTCGCGCCTGGCGAAAACGTCGTCATGGCAGCGCCGGGGAAAGCAGATAAGCTCACACGACTCGCAAGGGAACATGCTACGCGCCGTGTGCCACTTTGATAGCCAGCGCCCACTCTACTCTGCATCTGTCCTCCCCGTGTTCAAAAGTATGTATACTCCGACCACAACATGGAGTAAGGGAAACAGATGCTGTCCACTGAGAGTCCGTATTTTGTCGCTTATCAGTGGGAACTGTCCAGTTTGCTGGTAGTATCATGCATTTCTACAGCTAGACGCGTTACATACTTTGAACATATTCAGCACCCCTACGCTGGTTAAGACAAGGAGAGGCGATCGGTAGCGCAATCGTCACATAGTTGCCAGATTCGGCAGGCGGGCGTATCAGGAACCGTGCATGCTTCGCATGACCTTGATGCTCCCCACACATGGTGTTAGGCTGCCTCTTTCCCTTTCCTCTTCTTCCCTCATCCACTCCACCTTGATAACCTCGAGGTCCGCTTCTTGTCATTCATCCTTGTTCCTCATCAATTGCTTCACCTTGTGCTGCATTGATAGCATCATATACTACAACTAGTTACTCAGTCATCACACGAGTCTGTTTGCGCCGCCATGAAGGTCGCCGCGTACGCCTCTCTGATCGGAGCCGCCACGGCTGCCGTCACCCCCGGCCAGTCCATTCTCAAAGCTCCTAAACAGGCTTCAGAGGCATGGTCCAAGCCTCTGCACAACCTGCAGGAGTCTCTCAAGTCCTTGACCGGTGAGGCCCGCCAGATCTGGGATGAGGTCGCCCTCATGTTCCCCGAGGCAATGGACCAGACCAGCTTCTTCTCTCTGCCCAAGCCTCACTCACGCAAGCATGACAACGAGTGGGACCACATCATGAAGGGTGCCGACATCCAGAGCGTCTGGGTTGAGAATGCTCAGGGCCAGAAGGAAAGAGAGATCGAAGGCAAGCTCGAGAACTACAGCCTGAGAACCAAGAAGGTTGACCCCAGCCACCTTGGTGTCGACAAGGTCAAGCAGTACAGTGGCTATCTCGATGACGACGAGGACGACAAGCACTTGTTCTACTGTAAGTGGCGGCCTTCCTTCTGCTCTCACTAGCATCCACTAATGCATTGTACAGGGTTCTTCGAGTCCCGCAACGACCCCAAGAACGATCCCGTCATTCTTTGGCTCAACGGTGGCCCTGGCTGCTCTTCATTGACCGGTCTGTTCATGGAGCTTGGCCCCTCGTCTATCAACAAGGATGGCAGCGTCAAGTACAACCCCTCGTCTTGGAATGCCAACGCCTCGGTCATCTTCCTTGACCAGCCCGTCAACGTCGGCTACTCATACAGTGGCAGCTCTGTCACCAACACTGTTGCTGCCGGCAAGGACGTCTACGCTCTCTTGACTCTCTTCTTCAAGCAGTTCCCCGAGTACGCCACTCAACCTTTCCACATCTCTGGCGAGTCTTACGCTGGCCACTACATCCCAGTCTTCGCCTCCGAGATCCTCTCTCACAAGAAGCGCAACATCAACCTTCAGTCCATCCTCATTGGTAACGGTCTTACCGATGGTTTGACCCAGTACCCCGAGTACCGTCCCATGGCTTGCGGTGAGGGTGGTTCTCCTGCTGTCCTTGACCCTCAACAGTGCCAGGCTATGGACAATGCCCTGCCCCGCTGCTTGAGCTTGATTCAGAGCTGTTACGACAGCGAAAGCGTCTGGTCTTGTGTTCCTGCCTCCATCTACTGCAACAACGCCATGATTGGTCCTTACCAGAAGACTGGCCGCAACCCTTACGACATCACCAAGAAGTGCGGCAGCAACAGTCTTTGCTACGATGAGCTTGACTGGATCAGCGAGTACCTCAACAGACCCGAGGTCATGAAGGCTCTCGGCGCCGAGGTCAGCAAGTACGACTCTTGCAACTTTGACATCAACAGAAACTTCCTCTTCGCCGGTGATTGGATGCAGCCTTTCCACCGTCTCGTCCCTGGTATCCTCAAGGAGATTCCTGTCCTTATTTACGCTGGCTCTTTGGACTACATCTGTTTGTCTCCCATTTCTCTCGCTTTGACGTGTTTAAATAGCTAACAGTTTTACAGGCAACTGGCTCGGAAACCAGGCCTGGACCGAGGCCCTCGAGTGGCCCGGCCACAAGGACTTCAAGAAGACCCCTCTTGAGGACTACGTTCTTTCGGACGGCACCACCGCTGGAGCCGTCAAGAGCAGCGGCAACTTCACCTTCATGAGAATCGATGGTGGTGGCCACATGGTTCCTTACGACCAGCCTGTTGCTTCTCTTGAGATGGTCAACCGCTGGGTCGCTGGAGAGTGGCTTGCTTAAGTATTGATGGCTTTTTGTCTTTCGATGTTGCTATCATTGTTCTTATCAAGAGGTGTATGTATAATACCGCCTGCCTCCTATTGCAGGCTCCCAATTTCCTTTGTCAACCCATAGCATTGTAATTCAACACGAATAGCTTATTCTCATGTTCTTTGTCTTGCAAAAAAAAAGTTCTGCCTCCCGGTGTTCAAAAGTATGTAACGCGTATAGCTGTAGAAATGCATGATACTACAGGAAACTGGACAGTTCCCACTGAGAAGCGACAAGATATGGACTCTCTATGGACAGCATTTGTTTCCGAATGAGATTGTGCCTTTTCATAGCGTGTACCTTAGTCTGTGTTGTGGTCGGAGTATGATGAAGTTACATACATGGCCACGATCCTAATTCGCATGATTTTGTGCAATTCAATAACTACACAGTGACAATTCCTAGCACACGGGGTGGATATGTGACGATCGAGAACGTGTGCCCATGTCAATGACGTGAGATGTGCGAGCAGCCGACCGCCAAATTAATTAACGATTCTCCTCAGGCGGTGCAGTTCGTCTTTCCTCCTTATCTCCTCTGTGACTGCTGCAAAACTGCGTCACAATCATGCCTCATCCTCCCAAAGTACAAAACGTCGTTGTCGTCGGTGGTTCTCTGGCCGGACTGATGCACGCCCTGGCCATCATCGTCCACTGTCCTTCAGCCAAGGTAACCATCCTGGAAAGATCGCCGACCGCTCTTTTACACAATCAAGGCGCAGGAGTAGTGGCTGGATCTGACACACAGTCTTTCTTCTCCCGCTACGTATGTCCTGGGCAGGACTTTGCCGTTCTGAGCAAGCAGAGGCAATATCTGGATCGCAAAGGCGAGGTCATTCAAGGAAGTGCTGAGAAAAGGGAGCAAAGGATGACAAGCTGGGACACTCTCTACCGCTATCTTAGATGGAGGGTAGACGATATGGATATCAAGGACTATATCTCTAACCAGGACCTCAAGAAACTGGAAGCCAGGCTTTCTGGCCTCGGTCATGGAAAAGCAGATTACCACTACGGCTGTAACGTCAGATCTGTCGAAGATCTAGGATCCTCGGAGGGTGTACGTGTACGTTGGTTGAACAAGTCTGAGAAAGAGGAGGAAATCACTGCAGATCTAGTAATAGCCGCTGACGGAGCGAGCTCATCAGTACGCAGGACGTTACTCCCAACCGTCGAACGTACATATGCTGGTTACGTCGCTCTTCGAGGTACAGTTCCCGAAAGCGATATTTCTGAATCTGCTGCGCAAGCTTTTGTCGAGAAGTTCACTTTTTACCACACTGATGGGACTCAAATTCTGGCCTACGTGATTCCAGGAGAGAACGGCACACTAGAGCCTGGCAAAAGATTGATGAACTGGGTCTGGTACAGGAACTATACGGAAGACAGTGAGGAATTGGTAGACCTGATGACAGGAAAGGACCAGTCACGTCATCACATCACTCTGCCTCCTGATCAGATGAAGGTCGAGGTCTGGGCAAAACAGAAGCAAGCTTCTAAGAACAACCTACCACCTCAATTCGCTGAACTGGTCAACAAAACAGAACATCCATTTGTCCAGGCTATTACCGATAACATCTCACCCAAGAACGAGTTCTTTGATGGAAAGCTATTATTGGTTGGTGATGGTTTGGCTGGGTTCCGTCCACACACGGCTGCATCGACTAGCCAGGCCGCTTTCGATGCGTTAACATTGGGGGAGTGGCTTGAAGGCACACTTGATAGAGATCAGTACAACCGCAGGGTTCTGCAGTATGCTGCAGAAACACAGAGGCACGGCGTTGAGCTCGGTGAGAGAAGTCAATTCGGCAGACATCCTCTTGCTTGTTAGTTGCCAAGGCGATTTCTCTCACTGAAAACCACTACATGTGGTATTGCCACACGCTAGCTATGGATATACACAACACTCTCAACACTCCTCTTCCCCTGTGCTCAGTTGGTGCATCTATCAAGATGCACAGTGTTTTGTTGAATTAAGCCGCATCTACTGAGAGCCGCTGATCTGGCGGATCTCACTGGACCGAGCTATCATCCCGAAAACATTGTGTATTTTTATAGCTCACACTATTGTACTGTGATGCATTGCTGGAAGGTGTCCCCATATGAGGTCGCTGGCTGTGTGACCCTGTCCTTCTGCTCGTAACATTATTTCTCTCAACTGACAGCCCGCACAAACACAACTTGAATGTGCCAAACACAACCTCGGGTGACTTAGCTAAATGCCTAGGCATCTCTAATAGATCGGGGTTGCAAACAATGTCCGTTCAGTCCCTCGGTCGTTGATCATTGATCGAATCCCTGTGACATCGAAGTCCGACTGACATCACGATGATCCGAAGCATATACTACCCTTGTCACTTGCACAAAATATGACCCAGACACCCCTTCCATCTTCAACCGTTTAGAAACCACACTTACCATAGAACATCAGCAATTTCAACCCATAAACCATGCCTGATATGAATGCCATTATCGTGGAGAAGTACGGAGGAATCGAGAATCTCGTGCACAAGCGGGTGCCCAAACCCACAGAGTTGAATGACTATGATGTACTTGTGCGGTGAGTGTTACGGCCATCGATAGGAATCTACCCTGGAAAACACTGAGGCTGACTTGTACAGCGTGAAAGCCGCTAGTGTCAATCCAATTGATATGAAAGTAAGAGCGGGAGTCTACGATGATTATGCCGGTGAGTAACGCAAGATCCAACGCTATCTACAAGGACCGGGGAGCCTGACATCGTCGACACAGACTACTACGACCATGTACCAAAGCCAAAACCAGGCGAAGGCGGCTACCAGATCATCGGATTCGACGGAGCTGGTGTCATCGAACAAGTCGGCCCAAAAGTCAAGAACTTTTCTGCTGGCGACGCGATTTACTATTCAGGCTCACCCATCCGACAAGGCTCAAATGCAGAGTTCCAGCTGGTCGACTCTCGGTCCGTTGCCATGAAACCCAAGAACCTCAGCTTCATCGAGGCTGCAGCATTGCCCCTAACTTGGATCACCGCATATGAAGCTCTGGTCGAACGCATGGAAATCAAGAAAGGTGAAAAAGCTGGTGTCCTGATCATCAATGGTTCTGGAGGTGTTGGGTCAGTCGCCAGTCAGATCGCTAGAACGGTCCTTGATTTGCCTGTAGTCGTTACCACGACATCGCGACCCGAGACCACCGAATTCTCAAAGTCCATGGGAGCTACGCACACGGTAAATCATCGTGAGGATCTCCCACCGCAGATTGAGAAGCTGGGGCTGGATGTACCAATCAAGTACATCTTCATCACCCATTCGACAACTCCTTATATCGAGCCGGCGGCCAAGATCTGTGCTCCATTTGGCAAAGTCTGCTCGATTGTTCAAGCCAAGGACATCCAGATGTACGGCACGGAGTTCATGTCCAAGTCCCTAAGTTTTGTTTGGGAATTGCTGGGCACAAAACCTTGGTACGGAGTGGACATGGATTCCCACGGCAAGATACTGGAAGAGCTTAGGCAATTGGTCGAAGATGGAAAGGTCAAGACTCATCTGCAGCAGAGCTTCAGACTGGATTTGGAGGGGTTGAGGAAGGCACATGAAGCTATCGAGAGTGGAGGTTCCATGGGCAAGAATGGTCTGAGTGTTGATTTCGGTGAAGGAGGCACTCCATTTGCATAGATACCTTAGCTCTCATCGTTATCATCGCTTGATTCTTCTTCTTCAAAGGGCATGAAAGGTGCACGTTTGACATGCTTCGGGTCTGTACTCGAATTGTTCTCGGTGCTGCTAGCAGTTTTGGGGACTTCTTCTTCAGTAGAAACAGGCTCATCCTTTGGAGCCACATTTTGTGTGGCAGCAGTATTGGTATCCTTTTCTGTACTCTGAGGTTGGATAGGTTGAGGAGACTCAGGACCAGGGCTTGCGGGTTCCAGGCTATTCTGCTTTTCTGCTTCGTCAATCTTCTTTAGAAGAAACGCGACAGTGCTGTCTCGTGCTTTGTCAAACTGCCGTAGGCGCTCAAGAGGCATGCTACTATAATCAGGTGCCGGTATAGGGGGCCTTGCTGAGGAGGTTTTCTGTTCTGCTTGGGGCTGCGTTTTCTGCGTCTTCTCCTCTAGAAGTCGTCTCAATACCAGGATGTTCTGATCCCGATCGGCCAGTTCAACGATCAAACTCGCCTTCTCCATGTCTTCGTCTTCGACTCGCCTACGCTTCTGGCCTTCGCTGTCTTCTTTCTGCCGCCATGCCCGAATTGCATCCCTGGCAGAGTTCTCGATGTGGGCAAACCGAACAGGGCCAAGCATGACACCCCCATAATAACGTGCAACGACAAGAGCGCCCTCCACACGCATTTCCTCAAGGACTTTGAGTACGTGACGGCCTCCATATCGCTCTCCATCGTCATCTGTGCCGGATTCGAGCGTACGCACACTATTCACTAGAGTTCTTTGCGATGAGGGCTTTCTCCATGCTAGAATACGGTGAGAAGCATCTTCGATCCGATCCAGATTCTGAAGCTCCTTTGCTGGCATGGTTGGAGAGAAGAAGGCCTGGAACTGGGATGCACGATCGTCGATGACCTCAGAGACCCAGAAGTCGTGGTCTAGATCTCCGGGAGCATTTTTGGTAGGAGAAGGACTCCTAGGGCGTTTCGCCATTGTGATCTGACTGGTATTGTCCTTCGTGTTAACTTTGAAAGTGGTTGTTGGCTCCGCGTCGAGGATGGTATGGAGACGCGTGCCAAGCCGTTCCAAACAGCACGCAAGTCAACGCCGGCATAGTCGACTACCGTAGCCTACCTGCATCTGTGATGGCTTTCCCCTTGTTCGTTCTCTCCTTCCTGTTTGCTAAAGACTGTCACAATACAAGTATCAAAATGCATGATACTTCCGCAAAGAATATTGTTTCCACGGAAAGAATACTTACTAGAGGCTACCTCCATGGCCAGACTCATTTTTAAAATGCAACTGTGTATGTTATAGCTTACGATACTCCTATATCTTAGGATAGGGAAAGAGTGACGGTCTCTATGCAAAATTGCAATGCTTTGAATTAAGATGCGCTTCATGAACGAAGTAACCTGCTGTCTATCCAACATTTCCACGCTTACCACCACGCTTTTGCCGATCGATGTGACCTCTCAAGATCTTTCGGTGTTCGACCAAACTTCTCTTGCCCTTCCTCTTGGCCTTTCCTAGAGTCATGAGGAAGTTCTTCTTGCGAGCCTTTTCTTTGTTGGTTGTACTCTTGCCCTCGGCCTCCTTCTTCTCCTTGCGCTTGGCTGTGGTAGACATGTGCTTCTCATCACGGTCTCCCTTCGCCATCGCAATCTTCTCCTCCTTGGTCGCGCGCGAAGACAGCGCCGCGAGACCCTCAATCTCAGCAGCTGTAAGAGGGTCGTCAGCGTGACGTCCTGAACTACTCTGCTGTTGGCGTCTTTGTGAGGGCATATGTTTGGCTACTGCTGCACTCGTTCGTAGCTCTTGCAGCTTGGCAAGATCTGCAGGTGTAAGGATGCGGGTCGTGGCCAGTTTGGAGAACTCAGCAACAGGGTCCTTGGGTGTGTCTTCCGTATCCTTGGGTGCATCGGCGTCGATTTTTTGCTTCTTTGCCTTTGGCTTCTTGTCTTCGTCTTCACTGTCGCTGATGTTGATCTCTTCGCCATCGCTTTCGACATTGATCCAGCCTTCTTCATCTGAATCATCATCTTCTTCAAGATCCCACTTGCTCCAGCCTGCTTCTTCGTCTTCTTCCTCGTCGTCTTCGTCTGCATCAGAAGCATCGGGATCAAGACCCTTTTCGATGCGTCTCTTCCTCCTTTCTTCTGCCTTCCATTCTTCAAGCAGCTCCAGGCCCTCAATACCACCAACTTCGACTTGTCCGAACTTCCTGTCCTTGAGGGTACCCTTCTGTATACCTATTGAAGCATCCTTGCCTCTGTCTCTTCTACGCAACATCTCTGGGCCAACTTCACGATACAGACTCAGCAGACCCTTTGCGGCCATCATGACACCCTTGTCCTTGCTCTTTCTGTACTCGACAAGATCCTGGAGGAGAGTCTCGTTCATGGCAAGAGGTTGTCTGACACAGATTTCTCTGATCGCATTCAGACCAGCTGACGCGACTTCAGAAGCAGCAGCTTCCGAGACAAACTCATTGGCGATCTTTTGGACAAGAGGCTCAAGGGCGTCCGGAGGAACGAGATTGTGTGTTGACTGGGCAAGCGATGCAAGGAAGGAAGTGACCTGAGGTTGCTTGGGGGTGAGATACTTGATGAAGTAAGAGTAGAGAGGGATCAGAGTTAGCGTGTGCAGACCGACAAGACGCGAAACAAGCTGCAATACGATCAGCTTCTGATCGAGCTTGAGTTTGGCCTTGGGGGTCTGAGTGTTGAGATGTTGGTGGAACAACTTCTCAGCAAAACCCTGAGGATCGTGCAAGAGGTGCAGGGCAGAGAAGTTGAGAGGGTGTGGAGCCTTCTTCTTCTTCTCCTTGCGCTTGACGGTGGCGGCCGCTCTCTTCAGTTCGTTGGCCTTCTTCTTTGTCTTCTTGTTGATACCGGCCTGGTGACGCAATTTCCCCATGTCGATGTTTTCGTCATCGTCGCTGTCCTCCTCTGCCTTTTCCTCACGCTCCTTGTCTCCACCTAGGAAGAAGTGCACACCTCCAGTGACGACCTTTTCGTGTTGTGACAGGGCAGCCTCTTTCATGATCTCTACAGCCTTCGCATCTGTCCAGATTTGCCTAGCCCACATCTCACGAGTGATGCGCACAGCCCAGACACCCTTGGCCGAAGTAGGATCGGAAGTGAGCAAGTTGTAGAGAACAGTCTGAATGGTACGGTTGAGCTTGTGGTTGGTCGCCTTTGAGTTCGAAGTGCGGAGGTCGGAGATGATCTTGGTGAACAAGAGGGTACGGAGAGCTTTGCTAGGGGTATCGACCAACAGAGGGAAGAGAGCGTTAAGCAGCCTACAAGGTGTGAGTTCTGGCAGAATGCATGGGGAGGTGGTTGGGAAACTTACACGGCAGAGTCTATGATCTCCTTCTTGCGCAACAAGACCAGACTGCCAACGACCTTGTCGCGAAGTTCAGGTTCCAATTCAGCATGGTGCAGGCGAAGCAGGGCCATGAGATCGGTAGGGAAGTCGGCGGTGAGTTTGGGATAGCAATCGGCGCAGTGAGCAACGAAGTCGATCAGCTCGCGGAGACTGACCAGGCCTTGGGAATCGGTCGAGCTGGGTGCCTGCATGGAGAGCTGCAGAAAGGCCTGGTATTGGCTGTACTGGTTGTTGAAGTCATCCTTGTATGATCTGGCGCAGCGTTAGACTGGACGGCGTCGTCTTTGGTTCGTCTGGCAACCTACGCCGGGTCTCGTCGGACCTTGTACTGCAGATTGGGCAGGTCTGCATCGACCTTTTCGAGCGCTCCAACCTTGCGCTTGACCATCTTGTACGAGATTCAGCTGTGTCGTCGTCTCGAAAAGTGTGTCTGTGTCTGCGCCTGCACATTCCCGAACATTTTCTGATTGCCGGGCGGTAAGAATGAATCAGGTTAACCCCCACAAACTCACAAACTTTATTCTCCAGTCCCGTCTCGCCAGACTTGGCGTCTTTTGCCTAGAAGCTGCCTCACGTCGTACTCCGAATATAGCAAAGAGCAGAGTGTACACTATAAAAAAAGCATAAATGTACTCGGAAATGGAGGCGTAGCCACAGAGAGCCAACAAGTTGTCGCCTCTTGATGGACACTGTCCTATCTCTTGTAGTATTGTGCACTTTTATAGCTACACGCCTTACATACTTTGGTAACTGCTACTAAATGCTACAAGCACCTACACCGTTACCGATCTGCGAGCTACTCGCTCTTTCACTCTCTTCAATTCTTCAACACTTCGCAGTCCTTTGTTACTGGCCTCGACCTCATCTGCCACGTCCTCGTAATGTCCAAGCAATTGTAACTCGAACCTTCCCAGTACATCTTCGTTCAACACCCGGCCTCTCGGCACAAGTTTGTCCTTGCCGATCCACTCCCACCAGGGAGCCCTTATCGAGCTTCCCGCCTCACCTGTCGTAAGCTTGGAGTTGATCGAGAACTCGTTATGATGTTTGTGTCCGTCGTGGAGCTTCCACCAACGTAGCGCTTCGGGCTTGTACAAGACTTTACCTTCCCGACCGAGCAGTGTTCGCAGCCATCGCAGAAAGTTTGACCTGCTGGGCTTTGGCTCTGGAGCAGACCCTCCAAGATCCATACGCGCCCTGACTGAAGCATGAATAAACTCCTGAGTATCTCTCATGAGCACTCCACCATGCTTCTGCATGCCTGTCAAAGGGTTTGTTACTCTGTACCGACCAGGTGTCCGGATCAACCGCCCTGCTAGACTCTGTGGAAAGGTAAAGGAGTTGTAAATCGTGCCCAAGGACCAGCCTCGTACAGGTGGATTCCTCTCATACCAGACCTTGTTCAGCGCTTGTTGCGTGTCCAGGTAGTCGTCATAGAACTCGATCCAATCTTTCTTATCCAGCGGCGTATCAGTAGAGTCCTGCGTTCCTCCAGAGAGCTGATCCATCATCCATGCTAGCGATATATCTGCTGTAGCTGTATCATCGTACGAACCACCAACGTTTGAGTGTGCTCCCGGGAACCAAGTTTGTTTCAAGTACTTTGCTGCAAGTCAGCAAGATTTATGTAGTAAAATGCTGACGTTGACTGACTGTATGACTACCCTCAGGCTTCTCCCACACGGCAGGCGAAAAAGGCGCTCGATGCTCATCCAGTGCCAAAGCTTGGAACGCATTCTCCACATTGTCAGAGAGCTTTGTGTCGAGCCATTTGTATTCGTGCAAAAATCCAGGTAGCCCAAAATGTTTCTGGAACCACGGATTGACTGGTATTCCGAGAGCACCTGCCAGGGTCAGAACATTCAATCGCAACATACAAAGGCTTGTCTTACCAACTGTTTCCCAGACACCAATCGCCCTGATTGGCACGTCTCGTAGCTCGTTCTCTCGAATTGGAACGACGTGTGTTAGTCCGAAACTGCGAAGCACTTCAAACGGGTCAGGAGTGGCAACGATAACATGGGGGCTTCTTATCTTACTGGCACGATACTCATTCAGATACTCGTACACCCTTGCTGGGTCGTTTGATGGGGTTTGAGGCATGCTCTTTCTGTCTGGATCCAGTGGGTCACGATAGTGTTCCCAGAAAGAAGACCCCTTTGAGTCCGGATTGCCTGCGTTCTCCCAATCGATAAAGATTTCGTAAAAGAAGGGCAGACCTGTCTTGTTCAGCAAACCAAGGTTTCCTATCAGTCCGCCTACACTTCTTGCCGTAAAGCTGCCGCGGGAGAACCCAATCAAGAATATCGAATCACCAGGCGAGTAGTTGTTCGCAATGAAGTAGTAGGCCTCTCGAATATGTTCCGAAAGCCCCAACCCGGTTCCACCTCCTAGCAATCGATCACGAAGTCCAAGTCCTGTCCCGATCCCTGCCTGATAGTAGACAATCTGAGCGTGGTGCTCGCTGTCCTCGGTTTTGATCGCTCTCGAAATTCTGGTGACATTGGAAGGTGTTTTCAAAGCCCCGTTGACCCAGCCAGAGTCACTATCCTTCAGGGGTAATTAGAGCTTGACCGAATTCAATCCTCCCCATGTACTAAAAGATGTAACGCGTGCAGCTATGAAAATGCACAATATTATGAGGAAACAGGAAGATGTCCACTAAGAAGCGATAGCCTATCGGCTATCGATGGATATTCCTCTTCTCCAAGAATATCTATGCCTTTTTATAGTGTACATTTTGCTTGTCTTCGTAGGCGGAGTACGATGGATGTTACAGACTTTAGAACACGGGGAGGACATAAATCAAAGATCGGCTTACCTGCCAGGTACCTGTATTGTGTTAGTATGCATTTTGTGTTTGATCGGGCCTTTGACTGACCATCGAGGGCACAGATGATTTTCTTCGGTTTGCGAAGGATAGCTCGACCAGCTGTAGGAGATACTACCATGACAATAATTCGAGTCTGGTGAGGAGTTGCGAATCACAATAGTAATCTGTAAGGTATGGATAATATCTTCCTCGGTAATGTAGATAACACAAGATGCTGTGGAACAACGGAACAGAGGAGGAAAGATGTTGGCGTGATATATATGATGGATTTTCTCGGTAAAGTCCTCTTCAAGCGGATTATAAGGCATCCATAGCCTTGCAGACAACGTGTTGGTTCTGCAGGTGCTGGTGGTGGTCAGGCGTGGGGCTAATTTGCGGCTGAGGAATTGGCGCATACTCTGTCTTTGAAGTTGATGCGCTGATTCGTCGCCTCTCCAACAACTCGCCTCCAGCTTTATGCACTTACAGACCCAAGCCACTATGCCTGGAAAGCAACCGCCTTCTGCCATACACGACTTTGAATCATGAGAAGGCCTGCCAACACAGCTATCCAGATGAGAATACAATATATGGATTCATGCATGCCAAGCGAATGAAAAACTTACTAACTAAGGCATATATTAAACATCATATAGTCCGTAGTTGAAGCCGCCTTCTGTTTAGGTAATTGTACACTTGCAACTCGAAGGAAGTGGAGACATCCTCATTGTGTTGGTAGCAGGGCTGTTACCTTTTGTGGAATCTGTGACCGGGTACTTAGTCCTAGCCTGGATATCTTGCCAGTAAGCCCATAGCGGCACTGACTTCAGCAAAAGAACCTAACAATCCACCTGTGAGCTAAAGTATGCAATGCATATGGTCGTGAGCTTTGCACAGTACCTGTAAGAAACAGAGCACTAAGCATCGTTGTCGTATCGGTTTTGGACATGTCTTCGGCGAATCACGACCTGCATATCAGTTGTTGCGGTCTAAACACCGCCCTGAATCACTGTAAGACGTGAGTCTAGCATATTTGGACAAGACAGAGGCACTTACTGGCCTTGTCTAGGTTAGCAAATAACTTTTGCGCGACCTCAGAGACAGACGTGGAGCCAAGCATGGCCGAGACCTAGTACAGCCCATGGATGTACAGTACATGGGGAGATTCAACACAAATCGTAAAGGTTACTAAAAAACAAGGCAGAGGTGGAAATTGTGTAAGATGGGAATCATCATGTCTCTTGTACTGGTAGCGACAGCGTGTTGGTGGAGTCCGAAAAGAGACAAAGGTGCGGTTGCGGGTCCTTGCCAAGCAGTTTGATCGTGTTTGCATCAACAGCGAGCATGATCTGGCGACACTTCGAGCTATACAATCCGATTTGACACTATACACGAAAGGATGGCCACCATGATGTCAAGACGAATGGTAAACGAGATCTCCCTATTCAATAAAAATATTGAAGCTCATAGTCTTGCAGTTGTCAAAGGAGGAAGAAGGTGAAGAGACCGAAGTCCGCCGCGAGGACCAGGATAAAATCAATCGTTTCAGCACACTGCATCAGAAAGAAAAGCTTTTGCAAGCGGAGCTCAAAACTAAAGAGGTTCGCTCAAACCTTTGTCATGCGATCAAATGCAACAGAATTACTGACAGGGTGCTCACAGAAGGAGAAGGAGGATTTGGAAGAAGTCTCGTCAGAACTCGAGCTGGCCGACGAAGACGAGAAGGTCTCGTAAGTAATGGCAAAAAGCCGCTCATAGAGAGCTTACTCATGTGTCTACTAGTTACAAGATCGGAGACTCGTTCTTTCTACTACCTTTGCCCGAAGTTCTGGAATTGCTGGCGACATCGATCGAAAAAATCGATGCAGACGTGACGGCTGTCGAAGACAAGTTGAGCGAGCTCAGGGATGAGATGCAGCAGTTGAAGACAGCACTTTACGGACGTTTCGGCCGCAGCATCAATCTCGAGGCATAAGGAAAAGTGGTGTTGCTTGACCCAAGCAAAAGAGACCACATTGAAATCCCAACGAACACCTGTGCTCAGTGCACTGGCAGGACAGGACGAATCGCAACGACTGATTAGAACGATTCAGGGGTGACGAGCAGGAGGTCGCAGTGCATGAGACCACCACAGTGCTAGTCTGCTACAGATAGCAGATTACCGGAAATAGCATAATCTGCACGAGCCCCTTAAATAGTCAGGTGAAGGCGCAGCTGCTGACGCTCGAAAAATAGATTTTGTTTTCTTCGGTGATGCAGTATAGATGACATGCTGCAGAAGCACACGCGGCCACCCAATGTTAGAACATCAGCCCTTCTACGTAGCTCCGGGCTGAAGCCAACACAAGAACCCATTGCTCACAAACTTTGAAGTCAATGCCGATACCAAAAATTGATGACAAACATATATTCAATTGCTTTCTATCATCAGGCTTTGACCTGTAGCTATAAGAACGCACAGCTACTCATCTCCATACAACATCTCGTCTGACAAGAGCCGGAAAACGATCAATGCATGTTGCTCTGTTTCGACACGGATTTGTGTTCTCCACAGATCACCTACCTTCCCATGTGCGAGAGGCAGTCACAATGTAGCTATAGAGATGCACAATGATTTGTTAAAAAATGTGGTTTCCATAGAGAGAACCTGTTTCAGTGGCTAAGCTCATTTTCGAGTCACAACTGTGAATTCCGACACCTCATAACAACCCTTATATCTCGGGATGGAGAAGGCGTCGATTGCAAGATTATGACTGTCTTTAGCACTCGGGGGGATAGGACGTGGCTCCATGTCGATGCGCTGTTCATAGGAGATAGTTTGGCGCAGACACAGGCATGATGGAATTGACGCCACTGCCAGACTGTATTGAGCACAACTTGAGTGTTAAATATGACAGGTTGACTAGGAGGACATAGGGGCTCGAAGGTTGCCTATCATAATGATTAATTCATGTCGATCGATGCCACGCCAATGCACGACACGAGTTCCCCGTCCCCTTAAACCATCGAATTGAAGGGAAAGGTCCTTGATGATGCCAGTGCGAGAGCTCTTGGCGAGTAGGCTCGCTCGCTCACTCTGGCTTCTTTTCACAATAGCGATAAACAAGTTGTATTTTTAGCATCAGTGATTGGCAACAGTTGGCCATGCGAAGTTGAAATCGATAACCAGGAGTGTCCGACAAACAATTTCAGCAGACCCATGCGCTTTTTTGATGCTCGTCTTTGAGGAATTGAATTATATCCGGAGGCGACTGAGTTTGTTGTTGACGGAAAGCCCCTTCCGAGTGGATTGTAAGACATAGAGCTTGCACAGGCGACCTATCAAACCGAGAGAAGGCAACTCCAAACCGTCAAGAAGGAAACGTCCACCGGTGGCACAAAGTCTGACAATCTCACGGGCATCGACGGAGTACATAGCCGGTGTCGGCCTAGATAGGATGCGTACGAGGCAGCCTCTATGGAAAGCAAGTCGAGAGTTTCCGACCATGCCGGATATCCAGGCCCATGAGGCCGTGGCGGGCGGTCGAGCGTCACCGGTTTGTTCAATCTCAACGCAAAGAAACCAGTTGAGCAAGGAATCGATTCATGGTATGAAACAAGGCTTTAGGGTGTAGCGAGCGCACGAGAGAGAAAACAAAAAAACGAGGCGTCTGGCAACTTGGCAAAGCGTGGAGTGAAGGGATAAGCATGTTTTTACAGGGCTGATCGAGCCGATTATGCTAGGGGCCTAGGGCTGATCCATGGCGATGCCTCCGTTGGGTTCGCTGTCAGAGCCAGAGGTGGTCTGTGTGGCTGTGCGCTGTTTCGGGAAGGCAGCCGTCATCGTTCCTCCCCTTCCTGGTCGATTCTGCCCGGTCGCGTTGTTGCTCTTCGTTTCCTTCTTCTCTCCCTCCTCCAATCTCTGCACTCCCATCTCTTTCCACCAGCAACACTCCCGACACTATCACCGCGCCTGATACACTTTCATCGGCCAAACATCGTCGCAGAGACGCCAACGCCTCAATCCGCAGTCACTCGCTCACCTTATATCCGACAGGCGCTTCTTAGGCTTGGCACTAAGGCCGCGTAATCCCACAACGTGCGCATCCGCATTACCCATAACTTCACACGCATCGCTCCTCTGCCCCCTCGCCAGTCACCAGCATCATGGCCACTGCTCAATTTGCCCAGATGGGCAGCCTCCCGCATGCCCTCAAGCCGGATCTTGATATGGAGTCGTTCTTCGACTTCAACCAGGGCACTTCTCTCAACTCTCCTCAACTCTCGGGTCCTACCCCCCGCCCTTCGATTGATGCCTCGGCCTACTACAACGCACCCTCGCCTTTCGAGGCGGACGACGCCCACATGTTTGCCGGCCCAAGCCATGAATACGATCGTTTCAAGCAGCAGACCGGCCTCCCGGTTGGTTCTGTCGCCAGTTTCTCTGCATTGAACCAGCCCGTCTCTGACACTTTCACCCCCAGCCATGCCTTTGGCGGCTTTAACTCGGGCATTGACGACATGTCTTTTGATCCCGGCTTCGGTGGTTCGTGGTCTTCTGGCATTGATGTCGATGCCGACATGAACATGGACTTCAACGCCACCCAGACCATTCCTACCATCTACTACCCCCAGCCCGGTCCTTCACAGCAGCGCACCGCCGACTTTGTCGACCCGGCCTCTATCGGAAACAACGATGCTTCTCCCGGCAACGCGGGCAGAGTGTGGCCTGGTATGCACCAGCAACAGGCACAGCAGGCAGCTATGGCCAAGGCTCAGGTCCAGGCTCATGCTCAGCAGCAGAGAATGCAGTTCGAGGCCCAGCAGCAGCAGCAGCAACAGAGACGTCTGGCACAGCAGCAGCAGCAAGCACAGCAACATCAGCAACAACAACTCGAAGTCAAACCCAACAGAAGCCGTGCTTCTTCGTATCAGTCTGACCCCCACACCGAGGAAAGCATCTCTCGTCTGCTCAACCAGATGCGTCAAGGTAGTGCTGTGCCTTCTGGCAAGGAAGACTCTGCCAATGGCATGCTTCCTCATGTTGCTCGCATGCGCAAGGAAGAGGAAGACATGGATGAGGATGAACGTCTGCTCAACAGCGAAGAGGGCAAGAAGCTCAGCAGCAAAGAGAGACGTCAGCTTCGAAACAAAGTCTCCGCTCGTGCCTTCCGCTCTCGCAGAAAGGGTAAGCCCATTCAGAACACCAACAGTCAAAACACACGCTAATAAGATCGTAGAGTACATCTCACAGCTCGAAGGTGAAGTAGCCATGAAGGCACAGGAGGCCAACGACCTGAGAGTGGAGAACCGCAGTCTTCAAGAGGAGAATGGTCGCTGTCGCCGTCTCATCGAGGTTCTGCTGCGTCACCCCTCATATGCTCCTTTTATTGAGGACATTAGCAAGGACCCTAGCATTGCTGGTCCTCTAGGCCAAGCTCAACAGGGTGCTGCTGGTTCGGTACCTTCGCAGCGTGAAGCCCCTCTTGACATGTCTCTGCTGAACCTGAACAATGGTCTTCAGGTCCCTAGCAACTTCCAGTAAGGAGTGTCTATGTGTTGGTGGTTGTTGGTCAGGAAAGTCAACATTCGTTTGTTGCCCGTTGATGCGTGGTGGCATTCCGTCTCCTTTGTCAAGTCATTCTCTCCTTAGTCATCCATGATTCACTCTATTCCCCCGCCTTGTGGAAGCGTTCTCGGGCAATGTTGGCGTTCGGTTGTCGGGTTTGATTCTCCTTCACAATGTAGATATTGCAATACTCTATAGACTTGAAACCGGAGTTGAAGGTCATCTTGGTGCCAAATGTCAAAGTCCCGATGTCCCTCGAGTGGTCGAGTAAAGACGAAGAGTGGTCGGTCAGCTAAGACATGGTTACCAGGTTACCTTTCACAAAAGAACTAGATTGCCTCCCCATGTGCTGAAGACTATCACGTGGTAGCTGCTGAATTGCACAATGTATCGGTAAAGAAGGTGGTTTCCACAGAAAGACCGGGTCATCTTGAGTTGCTTCACCATGTGCAAAGTGGAGTGGAGGACCGTGCTTGGTTGCAATCGACAAGAAATTTGGGCCCTCGTCATGCATCATGTATATACAAGCAGAATAATCCAGAGATACTCTTTCCGGCGGCACAATAGTGGCTACCAATCTGGCATTCACACGGAACTCATTGTCGAGTCTGATCCCAGTAACGCGGCTGCAGCGAAGGTCACTGTCGAGGTTCAAACCATTGCGAAACTCGCGACCAGACTCGACAGACTCTCAAAACCAGCGTGCTTCAGAACTGGTACGAGACTTGTTCAATAGCCACAGAACCACACCACATCTCGCAGGACATCAACCCAAGTCGGACAAACTACGACTGCTGCGAAGCCTTCTTCAGACATCAACCCGCTCACGTCTTCGCCGCACACCCAAACTTCGAGGACAACGACGGCCACACCACCTCGTTTTTCCACCGTCCACCTCGCTTGACATCCCCAAAGGACCAGGTCCAGATATCAGAAACAAATTCCGCAGGATGCGCTCCTTCTTCCAGTTCGTCACCACGCCGACGGCCGACACACCCGGCACCACACTCCTCCTGCACTTCGACAACAAGCGTTATCTGATTGGAAACATTGCTGAGGGTACCCAGAGAGCTTCAGTCGAACAGAAAGTCCGCCTCTTGAAGGTGTCGGAGCTCTTCTTGACCGGAAACACAACCTGGGAAAGGACTGGTGGTTTGATCGGCATGATTCTGACACTGGCTGACGCTGCTTCGTCCAGTGCTCACGCAAGCTTGCTGGAAACAAAGAGAAAGCTCGTGAACAAACTAGAGCGTCAGGGTGCCGAAATCAACGACGAAGACATTACTGAGCAGGCCGCTCGTGAAGTCAAGGATAGAACGCGACTGTCCATCTTTGGAGGGCCTAATCTCAACTACACCTTGGCGACTGCTCGCCGCTTTGTCTTCCGTAAGGGAATGCCTGTTGATGTGCACGAGTTCGGCCACGATCTTGCTCAAGACCCTAGCCCCTCAGTCGAGCCTACGTGGTCAGACGACAACATCCAGGTATGGGCGTTGCCCATTTCTCCTGTCTCGAAAGCACTGAGTGGCTCAAGTAGCCCTCGTAAACGCAGCTACGATGAGCTAAATGAACAGGAGGTCTCGAATACTCGCGCACCCCTCCACCACGCAGACAAGGAAAAGGCTCTGATGATGTCAAAGGCTGTAGTTGCAGAGATGTTTGACTCCTCATGGCGTATGGACGCGCTTGTTGAGACACCCATCAAGGAAGTACAGCTGCCTGCCACGCTATTTGTTCGTGATTCTGAAACCCACAAAATGACAAAGTACACTGGTCCCATGCCAGGAGGCAAAGAACCAGTCCCGGATATCAAAGTCCTGGTCCGCCGTCCATGGCCTGGCGCTCTGATTGAATCGCTTCCGCCCACAGAACCCGCCAAGGTAGCCATGTCGTACATCTTCCGCAATCACATACAGAGAGGTAGGTTTCAGCCATCGAAGGCAGCAGCACTCGGCATCGAGAAGGGTCCTAAATTTGCAGCCTTGAGCAAGGGCCAGAACGTCGAGAACGATAAAGGCGAAACTGTGACCCCAGACATGGTGTTGGAACCGAGCAAACAAGGTGGAGGCGCGGCTGTAATAGATCTACCTTCCCGCGAATATGTCGAAGCCCTGGTCTCGCGACCCGAGTGGAAGTCGGAAGAAATCATGGCGGGTGTTGGTGCTTTCATTTGGATGCTCGGTCCGGGTGTTGCATCACACCCCATGCTCAAGCAGTTCATGGAGGACATGAAGCATATGAAGCATGTCGTATCTTCTCCCGACCTCTGCTCCAACAGATTGGCCCTTGACTCGGCTGCAGGTGCTACGATAAGACTGGGCCAGATTGACCCTACACGCTACGACGTTCCAGTGCATAACAATGCGACCACCTCAAACACACTTGAGTCTACCAATGGTTTGGAGGGTTTGGTTACGGTTGCCGACCGCGGACAAAAGGTGCAGCTGGAGCCATCCCTTGAAGTTCAGGACAACGAGATAAACATGTTACTGGACATTGAAAAAGTCAAGGCAGAGATGTCGAAAGACGTCCTTGAACTCGCGCATAAAGCCAATGAAGATGTCAAAGCTAGCAAGCAAACCCTCGACGCCTGGGCAGACAGTCTACCCCAGAAAGATGTAGAAATCACCACCTTGGGGACTGGGTCAGCCTTACCATCCAAGTACCGTAATGTTTCAGCAACACTTATACGTGTACCGGGGTGGGGCTCAATGCTCTTCGACGCTGGCGAGAATACTCTAGGCCAGTTGAGGCGTGTGTATGCGCCTAAGATTCTTGACGAAATCATGAGAGAGCTGCGGGTGATTTGGATCAGTCATATGCACGCCGACCATCACCTGGGTACTGTCTCGGTCATCCGTGAATGGTACAAGACAGTGCATGGGTCACAACCCGCGCGAATAATCAACCCAGGCACCGATGCCGATTTCGACGCCGCTTCTTTATTCAGCAAACAAGATCGACTGTCTGTGATCTCGGAGGTGGCAATGTTGCACTGGCTTGAAGAATACAGCCATGTTGACGACTACGGCTTCTCACGTCTGGCGCCATTGTGTATCACTCCCAATGTCCATTCTAAAAATCTCAAATCCACTCTCCAGTGGTTCATCCCACCTTCTTCGACACAAGCGCTCAATGGCGGTCCTCCACCCACAAGCGACTTGTGGGCCGATAAGGTCGCCCGCGCCCAAGTCTTGCCCCAGGCACTCAATCTTCAAGACATTCAATGTGTGCAGGTTCAGCACTGTCACGGAGCTCGTGCTGTTTCGGTGACGTTCCCTTCAGGCTTCAAGGCTTCATATTCTGGTGACTGCCGTCCGTCGAAGCCATTCACGCATATCGGCAAGGGCAGTACAGTCTGCATTCATGAGGCAACATTCGACGACGAGCTGCAAGGCGATGCCGAAGCAAAGAACCATACCACAACTAGCGAGGCTCTCGGCGTGGCTTTGGGCATGGAAGCAAAGGCCTGTGTCCTGACTCACTTCAGTCAGCGATACCAGAAGGTCCCTGTATTGGAATATACAGACGAAGAGGAGGGCGCTGTCAACTCGCTCGTAGCGGCTGAAGACGAGATGGACATTTCCACAAACATTGACGACGAGGCCGATGCTCCAGTGATAGACGCAGCTGCTCCTTCATCTGAAAGCAAAGCTCCCACTGATCCCACGAATGCCAACAAGGCTGCAAAGCACATCAAGATCAAGGCGGGAAGTGACATGAAAGTCTGTGTTGCTTTCGACTACATGAGGATCAAGGTCGGCGACATTGCTCAAATGGAGAAGTACACAGACGCCCTCGTGGCCTTGTTCGCTGAAGAGGAGTCTGCAGAGGAGGAAGTTAAGCCTGAAGCGCCGAAGAAGAAGGCCAAAGGTGGTAAACCACAGCGCAACAACTGACCATCTGTATGATTTCCTTACACAGCTGTACCTTTACTGTATATATTATACCTAGACAGCTTTGTATCTGTTATGGCTGTGTCCACCCCAGACAAGAACTGCAGTTCCCGTCTAACTTTGACATTCGACAGGTGCATGAACTCCTTGCCACTTCGACTTCGACGACGAGAGGTTCTCGCAGGCGGCGATGTGACTCGATCAGGCTAGCCTCGACACGTGCATGCTATGCGAGCAACCCTGGCCGAGTAATCAGGCCAAGAGTGTCCAAATCCATACCGACAAACTGAGATTACCTCAAGGGCTTATATCCCGAGCTACAGTATTATAGTTCTGTGATTCTTGTTGCTTTGTTGCAAGGTACTCTAAGTCAGGTATGTTAGCTTGAGACATTGCGTGGGTCGCTGTCAGCGGAATAACACTGTATGGGTGGCACGAACAGCATTGTTTAGGAAGGTTGAGAGCACATCTGATGGCCTTAACGGCAGTCGCAAGGATGCAGTAAGTGCATTGGATAATGACGAGGGACACGCGAGTGAGAGCATGTGTATAGCATAGAATTGAATGTATTGATTGTCACACCGAAACCACAAACTAAAGGCTGCGTACGACTCGTTCTTCTCAAGTATGCTCGTTGAAACAGACAGTATACATCCATCATCAGTAGCTGAAGAGAACCCCCATCGCAAGACCCAACCCAGTGTAACGTTGTCGAACATCAAGATTCGGGATCGCAAAGCTAGAAGCTGTGGAATTTGAACCGCTTGAGTTGGATACGGAACCCGTGTTGGCGAGCTCCTGGAGTTGTGCTGCTTTTGTGGAGAGGATTACTGTACTTCTGCCGCCTGGACAAAACACAACTTCGACCCCAGCTCCAGAAGGGATGATGAAGGTAGACGACTGGTCGTCGTAAGCATAGCTGTAGGCATCTGGGCATACTGTCTTGGCTGCTTTGGCGTAGTAGTTAGGGCTGCATGCATTTGGTCCGTTGTACTTGCCCAGGCAACAATACTGGTCAGAGTTGTATTTTGCGCAAGCTGAGTAGCAAGGGTCAAACGCAGGTCTTTGGATGTTGCCGTCAGGGTAAGGATACACGTTGCCTCCAGGAGCGGATGGAGCATTGACCTGAAGATCCCAAGGACACCACTGATTAGCATTACTTGTGGTGACCTTTGTCTCAAACGGCAGAGGGTATGAAGCATTTGTGCCGAGGAACGTCCCGCTGCTGTATGGATTGAAGTTGGACGGAGCTAGCATAGAGCCTGTGCCTTCGCAGGATGGGTTGGTGAGATTTGGAGGGATATCATCCAACGAGGAATTGCCGTGCGGAACGAGGACGATGGCCAGCGGAAGATTGTACCCATCAACAAGAGAAATGTCGTAGTAACTTTGACCATCACCAGCGTCAAGGGTGAACTCGGCAAGCGTCACCGGTATGGCACCCTGGCAGCGATCAGTACTCGTTCAGCACTATGTCTCGGCAGGGAAACTTACTGCTGCCTGACAAGGTATCACACCGTTACAATCACCTGTAGTGCAGGCCGGACCACCGCCATTCGATCTACCTTGAGCATTGAAGCTGCAGTTTGTTCTGCCCCAGATACGCCCTTGCCAATCTTCCGAGACAGTTTGTGACACAGTAGCTCCAGAAGTGAGCTCGAACCCAGTCTGTCCGGGTGCGGTGCCGTGCTGTGTAGCGATACCAGGATAGATGGTATCGGGGCAATTATTTGTCACAACAAGAGGGGTGTTCGCACCGTTGGTCTGACGGACAACAAGTTTCCGGTCCATATGGTGTATGTACGAGCCATTGGCACGCAGTACCAGAGCCAGAAAGGATGCCATCAATTGGTGCTTCATGCCGCCGAGATGCGAAAAGAACCAGGAAACAATGATGAGTCAAGATGCGCCGATCAGCCGTATGTCGAGAGGCAAGTTGCCTATTGGGTCATACAGACCGATGCGGCTAATGCAAGCTCTGAAGATCTGAAGGAGTGAGGAAGGATAGGAAATTAATGGAGCGAAAGCGCTATTGTGTAAGGTCGTGCAAGGTAGAGAAGCTGGTGGATGAGGATAGTGAGAAGGGGAGAGAGATTGATGAGAGAAGCAGAGACAGCATGGCAACGACAGACGAAGACCTACATGTTGCAAGCATGGAAACAAGAAACACGCAGGAAGGCGCGAACAAGCTCGTTGATGGAAGAATGCGATTGGAGAGCGCGACTGCTCTATGTTGGCGCTTCATGACGTTGAGGCTTCGATCTTGGACTTTTGAACCTGTCGCACACTGAAGTTGCCTTGACCAAGACACGGGGCCTGGTCTGGATATTATCTTGGAACATCGTCGCATGGAAGACCATTGCCTATTCTGATCTGAAGCGTGCCAATCGGCAAAAGTGATGAGGCCTGGTGCAAGCGAGCAAGGAGCAACCCCAGGTTTCAAGGTCTGTGCACTTGTGATGATCAACCAGCAGTCAACCAAGTCGAGAGATAACAACTCAACTTCAACTATATCCTGAATATCCCGACTTCGAAAATACCAAATAACATGCGTGAGACCCGAGACTTCGCAAGTCGTACGACTGACTTGATCGGAAGCCGCGGCGGTCCCAATGTCTCTGCCCTTGGTAGTCTTAGCATCGCGATGAAGACTACATCAAGTCTAGATAAATATCCCGGTCAGTCTCTCTGCTCTAAACAGTGATGTTTCCAATCTTTGTTAACAATACAAAGCAAGACAACACGCTCAAAGAGTAGCTCGTGCTCTCGACATCGACCACGGTCTTATATATCTGCCTGGCGAAAAGACCATCAGTTGGCCTGACAGTGACCAACCTCGCGCTTTCAGACAGCTTCGCTACTTTCTGTACCTAAGTGGATGCCAAGAATCAGATTGCTTTGTGACATATGATATCGCGTCAGACAAATTGGTTCTCTGGTTGGCCCAAATCGATCCACGAAAAGTTGTCTGGACTGGCAGAGGATCTACTACTCAAGAGGCGCTCGAAAAGTACGACATCGACGAAGCCCGCTTTGCACCATCACTTGAACACTTCATCAAGAAATGGGCCTCCAATAATGCAGGGTCCATCTATCTGCTGCATCCTGACGATTCTCTTGCCAAAGGCTATCCGGACAGAATCGACTCAGAACATCTTCGGCCCGCAATGGATACATGTCGAGTGGTCAAAGATTCTCATGAGATCTCCTTAGTGAGAAAGGCTAACCAGATCAGTGCATTGGCTCATGAGCAGGTTTTGCGGAAGTTGCGGTCCTTCAAGAATGAAGCACAGGTCGAAGCTGAAATTCTGGACGTTTGTATTGCCCATGGCGCAAAGCACCAGGCTTACGAAATTATCGCTGGGTGAGCAACTATAACAATCTCGACGTGCTGAAGCTTGCTATACGAATAGCTGCATGAACGTAAGAGTGTTCTCAACGAGTGAACATGTCCAATGAGAGTCTTTGGATCATGGTCATTCCACGAATGACGCTTTGTTGCTCAATAGCACTGTGCATTCATGCAGCTACTCGCATGGTAGACTCTGGCACACGGGGATGGCTTACGATGAAGTGCTTCGCTGAGCCAATTCTAGGTCTGGACCGAACGCTGCAATCCTGCACTATGTCAAGAATGATGAGGACTTTAGGGATCGACAGTTGATGTGCTTGGATGCTGGAGCAGAGTGGCACGGGTATGCAGCAGACGTCACCCGAACATTCCCCCTTTCTGGCAGCTGGCCCTCCAAAGAGGCGAAACAAATATACGACTTGGTGCAGCGCATGCAGACGAAATGTATGAATGTGCTTGGCCCGGGCAAGCGATTTGTAGATGCTCAATATCTTGCGCATCTTGTGGCCATTGAAGGGTTGCTCGAGCTGGGCATCTTTCACAACGGCTCTAAGAGGGACATCTACGAGGCAGGCACGTCTGTTGCCTTCTTCCCACATGGCTTAGGTCATCATATGGGCTTAGAAGTGCATGATGTTTCGACGGTGCTCACAAAAAGCACTGCAGAGGTCAATGACCAAGTCGTTTCTGAGGTAACTCGCACCGCCGACACAAATCTTGTTGATACAGGCTGAAGTGCGATCAGATCACCCAACATCTGCCGGATGTGCAAAACTATACAGAACTTAGGTCACTGTCGACCAACATTGTTCCTGCTGTTTGGAACAGTGTTCTTGGCGAAACAAGCGCACCTGGTCTGCGACCTGGTATGGTGATCACTTGTGAGCCCGGAATGTATGTTCCCCTATGTGCAGACGTGCGATGAACAGAAGCAGCTGACCAAGATGTAGATACTTTAATCGTGAAGCACTCGAGACAGTATTCCTTCCTTCTCCCGTGCATTCGAAATACATCAATAAATCGGTACTCGAGCGCTTTATGGCGGTGGGTGGAGTCAGAATTGAGGACGATCTTTTGATCACTGAGGATGGCTGGGAGAACTTGACAACAGCGGCGAAAGGGGAGGCGGCGCTCAGGATTATCCGCGGCGAGGCCTAGAACCGAATCTGTTTGTGCTAGTCGAGCACTGGCCAAATACATAGACGACATAGAGAATAAACACGGAGAATGAAGTAGAAAGAGATTGATTCACGAGGACAGGCGGCTCGGTGTGTGAAACAGGACTATGGTTGGTAACTCCGTAACGCCGTGGTATCTCATGTTTGAATGGAGAAAAGGGATATGCAGGGAGGAAGAAGTCGCTCAGAAAGCATCCAGAGTCATGCTGTTGCTCACGTCCGTGTTCTCGACCATCTTTGTAAACTCCTCGAAGCTGATCTTTCCGTCGCGGTCAAGATCGGCCTCCATGATGGTCTTGTCGACAATCTGCTGCAACTGTTGGTCCTTGAGGTTGCTTCCGACCATCATCTTGAGGACGATGAAGAGTTCGCCGTTGCTGATGTATCCGTCACGGTCAATGTCGTAGACCTTGAAGGCAAAACGCAGCTTTTCCTCCTTGTTTCCTTTTGAGCTGAAGGCGCTGAGACCCGAGACAAACTCCTGGAAGTCGACATCACCACCACCGTCTTCATCGAAAATGGCAATCATGCGTGTGGCGAGAGGGTTGGAGGAGACTTGAGGAAGGGAGAGGAACTCGTCGCGTTCAATGGTGCCAGAATTGTCCTTGTCGAGCTTCATGAAGCGCTTGCGCAGGCGGTCGACCTCATCGCGGTCAACTGTTGGATGAGGGCGGTCAGCACATGACAGGGCGGGTGAGTGTTGGTGCGCAAGACGTACAGTTGCTGCCCTGAACCAGGTTCTCGAGCATTTGAGAGTTTGCGTTGCCCATGATTACGTTGTGTGGATTTGTGTAGACGGGCTACGGAGCAGTCAAGAAAGATGGTTGTCGTGGTTGCTTGAGGCTCGCCGAGACGTCGTCTCGGCCTGGAGCGACAAGTCGGCCTGACTCCTTCCACATTGACGACATCACCGACATCGACACACAAAGTCACCAAACAGCACAATGACCGACAGCCCTATTCTCCAGCTCGCAGAGACGATCCAGACGGCTTCTATCAACAGCAATCCCTCGCCCGCCCACGATGCCAATCCGTCGACTGCCGCCTCAGTCAAGCAACCCGTGCGCCTCGACGACGAGCCCGATCTTGACCACCTGCCAGACCACGTCGACGAGGACGAGATTCCTGTCTCTGTCCTGAGACCGACTCCACGCAGCAAGCAATTTCCTCCCCTCCCCGACCTGCGCTTCGAACAGAGCTATCTCGCCAGCATTCAAGACGCGACTTCTTGGCAGAAGGTCGCCTGGATCACCTTTAGAGACCAACTGTTCATGCCTTTGACTCAAGGTCTGCTCTGGACCTTGGTCGTCGCTGGTTGGAGACACTGGAACACGGTGCACAACACTTCGTCCAAATTCTCTGGCTCCAGTATTGGGGCTCGTCTGAGGAGGTGGTGGTGGCAGACCAACAACTGGGTGATTCCAACTCATTCCAAGTCATCCTTGCGCGACAAAAGGCTTGCTGGCCAAGTTCAAGAGGTATTTACTACGTTCCGAGCCCGCTGTCCAATGCTGAGTCTGTGCAAAAGTTGATGCTGACCACCTTGAAGTTCTATCAAGCCGAATTCAGCGCAGGCGCCGACTGATGCATCTGCTCCCTCTCTCCTATTCGTCGCCAATTCCACCATCTAATATGCCTCTTACTGGTCAGCACATTGCATGTGTCTGCAGACTGTTATCGTCTGGCACCTCTTCCATCATGACAAGGTAGACACGACAGCAGCATTCGGGCCCCGATGTATCATGTGAAAGTCTCTTGCGTCCCGGGATCTTGAGTTGGCCAATCGACGCAAGTGTAGACGGGTGGCCATATCTGCCAGACTTGCTTCTCCAGATGTACTTCTTAGGTACGTCGGCACAGTGCTACCATCCAGTCTTGCCACGGCTTGCTCCTCCCCATGTGCCAAAGTATGTAACGCGTGTAGCTGTTAAAATGCACAATACTAATAAGAAACAGAAGAGTGTCCACTGAGAAGTGACAAATCATAGACTCTCTATGGATATGTCTATGTTTCCAAGAAGACTGTGCCTTTTTATAGCATATACTCTATTCTCTGCGTAGTCGGAGTACGATGA
>SWBL01000475.1:0-29940 GCA_024195585.1 Aureobasidium sp. EXF-3400
TGTAACAGGCTTTATATTTGAGCCAGTTTACCATACTACCAGGATGACATATCGCACCCGCGAGGAATATTTGGACAGGTATTGACCCAAGTCTCACTGTTTTGTTTTTTGCTTTTACACTACCTGGATGTTTGCCCAACCGGGCTTTTTGCTGTTTTTCTTTGCGTTACATTTGCATCTACACACTTCGGAGCCAGCCTTTTTTAGGAAACCATATGGATCATCCCAGGACCATCCTTACCCAAGATGTCATACCCCACCAAGGATACCCAACCGGGTAGGACGGACCATTTCCACAGGTCATCCAAGGACATATCCCGGATTACTGTAGCACAACATACGTTTGGAAACTGGGTAAGTATTCGAGAGCCCGGACATAACATCTTTTCATCCAGAACACCTTTGTTGCACGCTTCTTGCTTGCTACAATGATAGCTCTACGGCCAGTCATCTTATATGAAGAAGACATGTCTTGAGTTTGTTTGTAGTAATGCTTTTGGCGCAGACATACCATTGCCGGACATGGTTCTTTTTGTTCTTCGCGAGTCGCTACTTGATCAGGTCCAGACGTCCCCTGTATCATCCTCCGGAAGTGTGTTTGATGGGAACCTCCGGATTACTGAAGCATAATCTGGCCGCCTTGAGCAGACACAGATATGTGTTTGTTTGTCGATTTCCAGTTGGCAAGCCGTACTCGCCTGTCTTTCTCATTTCGTCACGAGTGCTTCTCTTGCTCAGACTTGAATCATAGCATCACCAGCGATCTCGTTCGGTAGATTCTGGACCTCTAGACGTCTCCGTACTGTGTCGACGATGCTCGGCCTCTGCCCCCTAACGTCTTGGAAGACTAACGAAAACTCAATGGCTTGGCCTGTCATCTGGTCATACAATCATCTTGTTCAGGGCATCCTCGCCTATCCTTGAAGGCACCTGGGCATGCTCCTTCTGATACCCCTACGACTGGACGGACTGGAATTATTGGCGACTTTCAGTCAACACCGACTATCACGTCGATCTCCTATGAAGGCTGGCTCTGGATATTACTTATCATCTGGCGACTAATTGGTTTGTAGATGACTGGCAAAGTATAACTAGTGACGTGAGCTAACATGCATCAGGCTCCTTATATCATTCCTCTATCTTCACCATCACCATCTCCAAAGCTGCCGTGTCACAATGAGCCGTTGTCGCTGACTTATACTTTTCTAGTACCTGTCGCTTTCTTCCACCTACTTGCACAAATTCATTGTTTGCTTCACCGTCTGAGATCTGCCACTGGAACTCTTCTGTCTGGGATACCACCTCTTTGACACCTCCGGCCTCACCAGTGGACTCCTTGGAAGACGCTTCTAGCCAATCATCGGACTCTGGAATATTTTCGTGTGACTCTATGAGCTCACGCGGTACTGACCACATGACTTACTACTCGTCCGCGTCCCCGGAGACCAAGATGGAACACATCCCGGAGGCTGACTTTTACACAACACCTGGATGGACGGATGGCATGTTCATGCCGGCAACCGGACCTTTCTCTCCTGTCATGAGTGACTCGAACCAAAGTGCCTACACTCTTTCCGCGTCAGATGTAAGCTTCCCGTCTCTCGGAGCGCCGTATTCGCAGGAATTTCCCGGAATGGATGCCTATCAACCTGATGGCTGGACTTCTGAGCAGTCCGGTTACAACCCCTTCGCTGAGCCTGCCGTGATGGATACCGAGATGTTTGCTTTCCCTGCCCAAGGTATGGACATTCCTCAGCCCACTTTCAGTGCCTGGTATACCCCGATGGAGGCCTCTGCAGAGACACAATTTGCCATGGACATTCCCGGACAATCTTTCACCCGTATGGTCCCACAAACAGCCGGATTTGTAGGCAATCCAGTAACCATGACTCCCTCCACCGGATATGTCAACCCAAGTCTACGTACCGGTCGCGTCAGAGTAGACAGTCTATATGCTCAGGCTTGTCTACGAGATGCTGCAGTAAGTCAGAACCACACCACATCGGACACCCAAGTTCAGGAGATTGCTGGACACCGCCGAGTGACCGTACCCGTGACCTCAAATGAACCTATCCAGGTGGGACCTTTGCCAAATGCCGATCAGGATGTACCATATGGAGCCCCGGTCCACCAATACAGGACTCACATGCCAGGATACTCCGATGGATCCATGATGCCGTTTGCCGGACAAATCGAGGTCCCTGTTTTAGGGAGCAACGTTTCAGTGTCTTCCGCTGGCAGTGTTGTTCCTTCCAGATACGAGGAGGTTCCTTGCAGCCCAGCTTCTTCCGTTGCAACCACCAGGACAAGGACAGAGGATACTGATGGCCGTGCCCGCACTGACCCACTCTACTCAGCTAGACCTGGCAAAGATGGCAGCTACCATTGCCCGTTTCTGGCTTCTGAAGGATGCCAGCACAAGGCAACAAAGCTAAAGTGCAACTACGAGTGCGTGAGTCCTTAGGTTCTCACAAGCAATTTCTAACATATTATCACAGCAAGTACATTGATTCTCACATCAAGCCATTCCGCTGCAAGCACCAGAACTGCAACAACAACCGTTTCTCCTCCACGGCCTGCCTTCTTCGCCACGAACGCGAGGCTCACGGACTCCACGGACATGGAAACAAACCTTTCCTTTGCCAATTCAAGGATTGTGAGCGTTCAGGCCCCGACAGTGGATTTCCTAGAGCATACAACTTCCTTGACCACATGAAGCGTGTCCATGGATACCGTCCGGAAAAGGCAACTAAGACACCCCCTGCCTCTGCTGCTGGAAGAGCTGGAAAGTCTCAGGATAAGGTGAAGAAGAGAAAGACTGCCGCAGAGGTGAAAAAGGAGACGCTGTCACCAAGATTTGGGCAGAATCCTCCAATGGATTTGCGCAAGCAACAGAGGGCTGGACAGTACCGGGCTCAGGCCAATGAGATGCAGAGAGGCTCTCGTCAGTTCGGATGAATGAAGAATCCATCCCAGGACATAACACATAGTTAAAAACAGGACACCAGCCACTCCCAAGGACAGAGTGACCCCAGCCCAAAGGATGGATATACCGGACAGACCCTTCCCCTTCGGATCACCACGGATCAAGGATCACACCAGGCGAGCCAGCCGGCTCCAGGAATTGGAAATAAATGGAGGATGGATACCACCAGCGGAAGTGTGAGAAGTGAGAGAAACTTCCCGAGGAAGAAAGGAGAAGAGATCGAGACACCAGTCTCTCTCAAGATGTAGAACTCAGATTGTACCCCAGTTTCGGACTCGATGCGACAGCTCGTTTCATCCAAGCTTCCTGTCAAAGGGTTTGTGTCGACAGCTCTTGGTTTTGTTTTGCTTTATGTACTGCTATTGTTTTGCTTGGACTTTACACGACTGCTTCTTGTACCAGAAGTATGATTGCTAGATAGATAAGATACGCATACGAGATTGATTTTTTGCAAGATGACGAGATGCTCATGTCACTGCTCGCGTGACAGTCAGCAATGAATCAGCTGACTATCCGGTATCTGCGGACTGCTCGTGCAGACTACTAGGTACATAGTCCGCAGAATGTTTCATGAGCATACTGCGTACAGCAGACCAAGCAGAATGTAAATAATGAGAATTGTTGTTATCTGCCCTGCTCGGAAAGATTGCCCATCGCAGTCGCGTCGCAAATTAAAGTTGCTTAGCATGGTTCTGTCAAGCGAAAGCCAAAACGCCCTTGAAGTTTGAACCTCGGTCACAAAACGAGCACGGTAACTGCGTCATCCGAGAAAGTGGTGGCATGTGAAGGCGCTCTCCAGAAAAAAGCCCGTGATGGCCGCTGCTCACAAATCATTCCAAAGAGAGGTGTTTAGATGAAGCCTGTTCTGCCGCGATCCTCCGCTTGTTTCTTGCCTTTAATACTTCCTCGTACTACAACTCTTTCGACTCAGTATATCAACACTGCGACGAGATCTTTCTTCAACTTTAGAAAAGCTACTGTGTCATCGCCTGCGAATATGTCTTCTGCTACCAGCTTCCACGAGTTCAAGCCCCTCGACAGTACGTTTGATGCGAATGCTGCGAAAAGGCAGCGTGTGCGATAAGGAAGCTAACAGCGATGCGCAGAGAAGGGCAATGTCTATGATCTGACCAAGCTCAAGGGCAAGGTCGTCCTCGTTGTCAACACTGCCAGCAAGTGTGGCTTCACCCCTCAGTTCGAAGGCCTTGAGAAGCTGTACAAGGGTATGTGACATCTCCTAACTCTTCTCCTCTGTCTTGACAATCCTCACTCTCTCTCTTCCCACAACTCCTCGCTGACCACCCTCCCTACCACAGAACTGAAGGCCGCCCACCCCAACGACGTAGAATTCCTCGGTTTCCCCTGCAACCAATTCGGCGCCCAAGACCCCGGCTCCAACGACACAATCCAAGAATTCTGCCAACTCAACTACGGAGTCAGTTTCCCCGTCCTCGGCAAAACAGACGTCAACGGCGACAAGGCCGAGCCCGTATTCGAGTGGATGAAGGCAGAACAGCCCGGTCTCATGGGCTTGAAGAGAGTTAAGTGGAACTTTGAAAAGTTCTTGATTGGCAAGGATGGCAAGGTCAAGGGCAGATGGGCAAGCACTACCAAGCCTGAGGCGCTCAAGGCTCCTATTGAGGCTCAGTTGAAGGCTTAGGTTGCGAAGGAGAGAGGATGAATAAGGGGTTGAGATTGCATGAGAGAGTGTTTTTTGCATGATGGCTGATCAAACCCCAAACCCGATACCCGTGTGTTTTTGCCGAGCAAGATATTATCTATCACGAGAATGATACAGCGACTTCTGTTGCGTCTTCAAGAACAATTCCCAGCCACTGTGACCATGTTCAGGAGGCAGGTTTATTGCAGTGATCATAGTAAAGCTCACTTCTTTGAGCCAACATTGTACTCCGTACATACAATGCCACAGTGAATGATTTGCTTACTCAATATCACGAGTCATAAGGACGTCCAAACATGAGCTCGTGCCTTGTGAAGTGCTTCGGGCTCTACTTCTACAGTGCGCAGAGCGAGACAGAATACGAGCCTCGGATCATGAGTGACCCGGTGGGGGACCGTTGACCGCCTTTCGAAGCCTCAACCACGAACCACTCCTCTTCCATCGCTTGACTCGAGTATACCAGTGTACGTACCATCAAAGCTTCAGTTGATCCAAAGGTAAGCGCGATTTTCTGTTCTTGTCATAATTCAGCATACCCTTCTTTCGCGTGTTATATTGTTTGTTGTGTATTCTGGAAGAACACGTTTCTCCAAGTTTTTATGGCCTCTCTTTCTCTATTGCTCGTATCACATTGAAATCAAGATAAAACGTCACGAAAGAAATCAAGCGTTTTTCAGCCTTTCCTCAGAATCTCGTCTTGATCGCTGAAAGAACAGAAAGCTTCAACTTCCACCTCCATCTCCATCCCACTTCCTACCCACGTTTCCTTCAGCCTTTGCCCAACATAGAGTACAAAACTGAGCTGACGAAGATAGCATCTTCAGTCCATCTCCACTACTAGAACAATTCCAAGAGCAAAAAAAAATCTCCTCCCAATGTGGGGCAACAACATCCCAGTCCCCGGCGGCCTAAACTCTTTCGACGACAAGAAAACCTCCCTCTCCCAGGAAAAAATGCTACGCGCCGCCGCACTCAGTAGCAAAAAACTACACATCGGTATCATCGGTGCTGGCTTTTCTGGCCTGCGCTGTGCAGATGTATTGCTATCTCACGGCCACCGCGTCACCATCCTCGAAGCCCGCAATCGAGTTGGAGGACGCGTGGGTCAAAGCAATCATCTAGGCCATACAGTAGATCTAGGACCTAATTGGATACATGGAACCGACGACAATCCCATTTTCGAGATTGCGAAAAAGACGAATACGCAATTGCATTATTGGGATGAGAGACAGAGGATTTTGGATCCAGAGGGAAAAGCGTTGGAAACGTCAGAAGCAGAAGAATATGGCCAAATCCTCTGGGATGATGGCCTAATCTCTCAAGCATTCAAGTATAGCAGAGAAAACACCGCTTCCATCGATCCTTCTCTCTCTTTGATGGATTTCTTTGCTGGAAAAGCTGAAGACCTCTTCACTGATCTTGAGGAGAAAGAGGCACAAAGGAAACGAAAACAATTACTTCAAATCTGCGACTTTTGGGGTAGTTATGTGGGAAGTCCCACTGCTTCCCAGAGTTTGAAGTTTTTTTGGTTGGAAGAGTGTATAGAGGGTGAAAATCCTTTTGTTGCGGGCACGTATACGAAGATTTTGGAATATGTGGCGAAGCCTGCTTTGGAGAAGGCAGAGGTGAAGTTGGAGACGAGGGTTATTGCTATTAAGGGAAGGAAGAATGAGGGGGAGAAGGTGGAGGTAAAGGTTGAGGGTGGTGATGAGTATCAATTTGACGAGGTTGTGATGACGGCGCCGTTGGGTTGGTTGAAGAGGAATAAGGATGTTTTTGTTGATGGGTTGACGAAGGAGTTGGACACAGCTATTGATGCTATTGGGTATGGTGCTTTGGATAAGGTATTTCTTCCCTTTCCCTATCCTTTTATCAACACACTGACAGAAGTAACAGATCTACATCACCTTCCCAACCGCCTTCTGGGAACCTACCTCCAAAAACGCAAAAGAACCAAGAGGCACCGCTACCATCAGCAGCTCCAATACCCCAAACACAACAGCAACGACAGCACCTCTACACCAATCCTCTGCCACCTCCACCCCTACGACATCATACCCAGGCTTCACCCATTTCCTCTCGCCCAACTACGCTCTACCCACCAACCCTGAAAACTGGGATCAACAAGCCATGAATCTTCATGCTTTACCCTCACCTTCCTCCCAACCTACCTTCCTCTTCTACATCTACGGCCCCTGTTCCGCCCACATTGCCTCTTTAGCCCACCTTCCCCTTCCCCTCCGCGATGAAAAACTCACCGCTTTCCTGCATCCCTATATCTCTCTACTTCCCAATTACTCAGCCACCTCTCCTCACTGCACACCCTCAGCAATATTCGCAACAGCATGGGCAGGAGACGAGTTAACCGGCTATGGCAGTTATGCAAACTTCCAGGTGGGGCTAGAAGAGGGAGATAAACATGTGGAAGCAATGAGGAAAGGTATGCCAGAGAGAGGTATATGGATTGCGGGGGAGCATACGGCGCCGTTTGTTGCGTTAGGGACGGCGACGGGGGCGTATTGGAGTGGTGAGAAGGTTGCTTTGAGGATTTTGGAGGGGGTGGTTGGAGAGGGTGGAGAGAAGGAGAATGAGAAGGAGAGGGAGTAAGATTTATGGTCCTTTTGCGACTGAGGAGGACTGATTAGATTTCGTTCTGCAATTATAGATCAAGTAATTTTTGAGGTGGATACTTTTGATACCTTGCGGCACTGCTCGTTGGGATTTCTCTTCGTACTGTATGACGAACATGGGTATCGTGACAGTATTAGTGCTCTTTATGTGTGAGCCATGGCTCTCTTCTTGTACAGCGTACTAACCCTCTGCAACGTCTTATGACTTTTATCACTTTTGACTTCCTCTATGCTGGGGTATCTAGACTGCATGGTCTGCATGTCTGCGATATCTATGTTTCTCCTCTTTTGATGTTCCTGTTGTACGTCTCATGACAGTCCCAGGTCGACGTTTTGCAAAAGCGACTCTGGTTTCAGCTGGGTCGGCAGGCAGAAGTAGTCGTGTTTGTGACAATGTGTGAATTGTATCAAGAACGGCTGTTTCCACGGGTTTCGAGGGGAGATTTGTATTCCTTGCGGCAATGCTCTTCTTGATTATTTTCTTGGTATGATCAAGATGGTATCCTGGCAGCTTCCATCCTTCTTTGTTTGTACAGCATATTGTTCTTTTTCTGCAGCATCTACAATTTCCCCTCAGTATCCTCGACATATTTCTTCAAATGCTCAATGGTAACAACCTTGATACCATACCTCCTTCCAAACTCGATACACTCTTTCGCCCTCATCATATGCAAACCTCCTCTTTCAGCCTTTCCTTCTACTTCGGTTGACTCCTCTACAATCTCTGCAATAACACCCACATTGTTCTTGTCTCCGGAAAGTCTTGCAAACTCGACGGCAGCCTCTGTGTGTCCCTGTCGCTGCCTTACACCACCGGCCACCGCACGCAACGGCACCACATGACCAGGTCTTCTGAAATCGCTTGCCTTGACGTCTGTGTTGGCGAGCAGGCGACATGTTGTACTGCGGTCGGTGGCTGAGATGCCGGTGGTGACGTTGTCGGATGCGTCGATGGTAATAGTGTAGGCAGTACGGTTGGGATCTGCGTTTGAGGAGGCGGCGACCATAGGGGGTAGCTCGAGTTTGTCGGCAAGAGCATTGGGCAGGGCGGCGCAGAGGTATCCCGAGGTGTGGTGGATCATGAAGGAAGCTTTTGCGGGAGTGAGGGCTGAGGCGGCGATGATGAGGTCGCCTTCATTTTCACGGTGGGGGCTGTCGAGGACGAGGACGAATTCTCCGGCGCCTGTGAGGGAAACGTGTTAGTGGGGTGATTCAGAGTGGAGGGGTTGTGCTGGTGGGTGGGTTACCAAAGGCCTTGATAGCTGAGGGAATGTCGTCAAAGACGAGGTCATCCGAGTAGTCTGCCATTGTGTCTATGTGTAGATAGCAGTATACAACTGAGAAAGAAGGTCACAAGAGCGTAGAAGAAGTGGTGGATCTACGTCAAGATGAACTGGCGCAAAGGTGGAAGGTGCTTTGGACTGCTCGCGCCGATGACTGTTGCACTGTCGCACTTCCCCGACCACGCCGCTCTAGCAGTAATTGATTACGGGAGCAATTGGTAAGCCGATAATCTCGTCTTTTTCCTTCAGTCCATCTTATCTTCTGTCTTCTTAGACAACATTGTATCTCTTCGGATGAAATCACCGCTAAGAGACCTCAATTGCATCAAACAAAGTGTCATGTTCATGGTTGCACACGGCACTGAGCAAAAGCACATGGCGGGGCAATCGCAGCTCTCCCACCTCCCCCGAATCCCGATGAAGTCCGAAAATCCGGGCTAAACTTTTGACTCTCTTTGTCAAGAATCTGCATTAATTAACTGTCATTTAAGCTTGTCGTGCTTTCTCGATCTATCATTCTTCTACTGACGCGTACAAATGCATCGACATGTTCTAGAGCTTGTGGCTCCTTGCATCTGTCAGACTCTCATCCTTGAGAACCGCGAGCAAGACTCCTTGTTCGACATCGTCACCCTCTTCGTCCTCCAGCTCCAGAGCCCATGCCACAATCCCTGATCTCGAACATCGCACTTCCAACTCCATCTTCATTTGTCGTACGAATGCCACCACTTGGCCTTTTTGCACCTCTTCTCCTTCTTCAACAAGCATCTCGACCAGCTTCCCGTTCATCGGCAGTATGACATGTGTCTTGTTGCTTGCATCGCCTTTTTTGTGTCTTGAGTTGACTGCCGCTTGAGATCCACTCGTGCTTTCCAGTGACATCTTTAACCTCTGCGATCCTGCACCCGATGTGCTGACCGATACTTCAGCCGAAAATGTATCTGGAAAGTCGTTCCTCAAGACTTTGTCAATCATCAAGCGATGGGTCTGGACTTTCTCTTTCGAAGCTTCGATTGGGGATAAGCTTAGAGACCATACGTTGCCTTTTCGCAACATCACACTTCCCATGGCTCCTCCACTGCTTGACCGAATTGCAGAATCATCTACAGCAGGTAGGCTAGAGTTCAGTTGGTGTATATGCTCACCAATCTTTTCGCCAACTCCAAGCAGCCTCTGGACATTTCTCTCTAGCCACTGGTTATCCGCTGTGCCGCTTGCAAAAACCTCGTCTGCGACTATCGCTTGGAGAAGACTCAGGTTGGTCTTCACACCTACAATCTCGGTGTCTTGGAGCGCTCGGCGAGCTTTGGCTACCACGCTTGGCCATGTTGATGCTGTGACTATAATCTTGGCGAGGAGATTGTCAAAATCCGATCCTACAGTTGCTCCTCGCACGATATGCGTATCTACACGAATCCCGTTCCCGCTTGGAAATCTTGCTTCGGTGATCTTGCCGGTGCTGAGTGAAAAGTCCATGTTCGGGTCCTCGGCGCACAATCTCAGTTGTACAGAGAACTTGGTAGGCGGCTTTGGATCTGCTGTGGAAGGAAAATCGGCGGTTCGATCTGTCATTCCTTGGGCCAGTAACAGTTGCTCATGCACCAGGTCAATGCCAGCGATACTTTCGCTTATCGTATGCTCAACCTGTATCCTCGGATTGATCTCCAGAAAGTAGAATTCCTTCTTGTCGACGTTGACCAAAAACTCGAAAGTTCCCAGACCAAGATAGTTGATCCCTTGCGCAATACGCATTGCAGCTGCAATCACTTGAACCACAGTACTCCGATCTGTAACAACAACAGGCGCAATCTCAACAATCTTTTGAAAGCGTCGTTGCATACTGCAATCTCTTTCCCAAACATGTTTGACACCGCCTTTGCCATCACCAACGATCTGGACTTCGATGTGCTTAAAGCCATCCACAGCAGCCTTTTCTACAAACACTTTCCCTGAAGGACTTTCGGCAATACATCTCTGTACTGCTGTTTGTAGGTCTGCTGCTCTGCTCACTAGTCTGATGCCTCTGCCTCCTCCACCATCAGCAGCTTTGATCATCACTGGAAAGCCTACTTTGCTCGCAAATGCACCGATTTCTTCGATGTTTTGGGAGGGTTGTTGCATGGCCTCTAATACAGGGACATCGTATCGAGCTGCTAGCTTTTTGGCTTCCAATTTGTCGGCAGTGGTTTCGAGGATGTTGGAGCCAGGTCCGATGACTATACAATTTGCTTCTTTCCACATCTGCTGAGCGAACTCAGCGCTTTCGGAAAGGAATCCGTAGCCTGGGTGTATGGCATCGACACCATGGTCGCGAGCCAGTTGTATTAGGTACGAGATGTCCATGTATGCTGCTGGCGAGGGAATCTCTATCGCATGATTTGGACGGCCTAGGGTGACGTGTGTAGAGTCATTGGATGTATAGATGCAGTAAGTCTCTGGTGGATAGGAGAGTTCGCGAACAGATTGTAGGATACGAATTGCAATTTCTCCTCTGTTTGCGATCAGAAGCTTTTTGATGGCTCGTTGTGGTGGGTTGGCGGCGATCATGTTGGACTCGTTGATTCTGTATTCCAAGGCTTCTTTTCGATTTCGACAACGATTCGAGCAGAACACCTAGTGGACTGATATCCAGTTTCCAGGCTCTACGTCCTTTCTCAATGATAGGCAGGTGATGTCGTTGAAGATGTGTAGTCATGGCATAGCACAACATGTTGATCAGCAGAGGCGCGGGGTTGCCGAGGCACGTTGATAGAGCTACTTCACCCTCCCGGCATCTTGACATTTACCATCATCCATTCTCAGTATACATGCTTAGATTTGAGAAAGCACACATTCACAATTGATCTATATAGAGAGTGCTTATCGCTCTGAAGCCGGATGGTATGGCAGACTCTGAAGACGACAAGACAAGGAGGTGATTTCATCATCGTATAAGATACCATATTCATCATACTGATATTTGACAGTGCTTCGAGCAACAAAGATGGAGAATCGCAGACCTCAGATCTGAACAATGGATCCAAAAGAGCAGCCTCTCGGCTCTCACAACTATCCTCACAACTCAAGCCATCAACCCCCAAGACACAGAGGAGGCGAAGATCACGGCCCAGCAATGAGCTACCCTCAGACTACTCAGATCTGATGGCACAGATCACCACCATGAAGTCTATCGCTTCTGATCCTCCTACCTCCAAAGGCCACACCCGCCAACGCGCCTCGGGTAAACTGCTCGCCCGTGAACGGATCTCTCTTTTCCTCATTCCCAACTCTTTCCGCGAAGTCGGTGCTGTATCAGGAACAACGACTTGGAAACCATCACCTTCCAATCCTCTCTCCGAGGAAATCGCAAACTTTGTGCCTAGCAACAACCCCCAAGGCTTTGGACTGGTTACGTGTCCGACAAGTAAGCAAGGCAGAAGGGTATACATCACAGCCGACGATTTTGCCATCAGAGCCGGCCATGCAGATGGATCCAGTCACCTTAAAACTCTTTACGGCGAAGAAACAGCACTGCAGCTAAAAATTCCTGTGATCAAGTTTGTGGATGGGTCTTCAGGAGGTGGCAGTGTAACTACCATAAAAACCCAAGGGTGGAGTTATTTACCTCCACTCACTAGTTTTCCAGCAACGATGAAGCAACTCAATGCGGGCATTCCCAATTTAGGCGCTGTACTGGGACCGGCGATTGGATTGGGTGCTGCAAGGGTGGTGAGCTGCCATTTTTCAGTCATGGCTGCTGATGTAGGGAGTTTGTTTAATGCTGGTCCTGATGTTGTCGCAAAAGCTACGTTTGAAGAAGGTCTGTCATTGCAAGATTTGGGAGGTCCAGAAGTACATTGCCGGAACGGGACAATCGATAATCTGACACCTAACGAAACTGCTGCTTTCGAGCAGATCAAGACAGTCTTGGGATTCTTGCCAGATTGTGGAGATTTACAGCATCCTCCTGTTTTGGCAGCAGACTGGTCAGGAGACAAAGCAGACAGAGAAACTATCAACCTCCGCACCATAATCCCCAGAAAACAAGGACGAATGTACAATCCTTACACCATCATAACCTCCACCGTCGACCTATCCTCTTGGTTCGAAATCGGCGGTTTATGGGGCACCGCCGCCATAACCGGTCTCGCACGCCTCTCTGGCCATCCCATCGGCATCATATCCAACAACTGCGAATCCCCCACCGGTGGCGCTCTCGATCCCTCCGGCAGCCAAAAAATAACACGCATGTTGAAGTTTTGCGATGTGTTTAATTTACCAGTGGTGCAGTTTGTGGATATTCCTGGATATGCGATTGGGACGGCTGCAGAGAGACAAGCAACTATGAAGTGGGGTGTTGAGTTGGCTAAAGCTTACTATACCACCACTGTCCCTATATTCTCAGTAGTAACCAGACGTTGCTATGGAATTGCAGGCGGTGTGATGATAGATTCGCGCTCTCCTCGTTCGTTGGTTGCATGGCCAAGTGGAGAATGGGGTTCTTTGCCTTTGGAAGGTGGTATTTCAGTTGCTCATCGTGCTGAGTTGTCTGCGATTGCAAAAACAGAGGGAAGCAAAGCAGCAGAGAATAGATACAAAGAGTTGGATGATGAGTATCGGCGTTTGATGAACCCAGTTAGAGCGGCGAATGCGTTTGGGGTTGAGAGTATTATCGATCCGAAGGATACGAGGAGGGTGATTTGTGAGTGGGTGAAGGATATGTATGGGTTGGTCATGGTCGAACGATTGGAAGAGAGGAAAGCGAGGAGGATTGTACCTACCTTTACCTGATTGCTGCAGCTTTCTCCCATCAGGCAGCGAGACAAGAACAGCTCTTGCTGTAGTTTTGTTTTTGAGCATGGCAAATCTTGACATGCAAGCACCAAATAACATCACTCTTTCGTTCTGAGATATCCTCCTCGACACATCCTCAATTCCGCCTTCCCAACGATGACATCCATACTCAACATCACAACCGTGGGAAACTTCATCATCACTTCGTAAATGTCTTGCTTCCAAACCAGCCTCACGGATTCCTCCAAAGACCTTCGCAACGACTTTCCGTTCTACCAAGAAAGACAGAATGACGTGTGCTAGCCGAAGCTTGAACGTCGTTATTTTCAGGGAGTCAGGGTTAACTTTTTTTTCGGAAGGTGGTCGGTGGTCTGTGGTCCCTTCTTTTCGCGAGGGCTTCGCCGTTGCTTCTATCGAATTCCAAAACGCCCCAAGGGAATTGTGGCTTTGAGACATGGAGCGAGGTGTGCATGCGTCTCTGAGACAAATAACTGGTCTGGACAGGAGTCAAGTAAGCCACTGAATTGCAGAGTCCAGAGAAGCAGGGTTGGGAGATTGGAAAGCTGATGTTTTTTGGTTTTGAAAAAAAATGGTTCTGTGGTATATACAAATTTCGCTATTCTAAAATGATAATCAAAGGAGTGATCAGGTTCGCATCATAAAGGGACATTCTCTAAATCCAAAAAGAAAGAAAAAAGCAGAAAAGAAAAAACCCCGGTTCTGTCGGAGGTAACCCATTGCGCGCGCGCTCGTCTATATTTTGTAAACTCCTCATTGAAATGCCATCGTCATACTCTAGTCACAGAGTGCTGCATTTAGCAACGACCCTGGTCAAGAGTCTGGCGGGTGTACTGGTAAGACTGTCTGCAGTCGTACTTGTTGCTGCCAGAGTAGCCACCGGAGTAGGTAGCGTAGCTGGTGCTGATGCTAGCATCGTACAGAGCGCAGTAAGTACCGTGAGGAACACCGTTCTTGTGGAGGTAGTAGGCGTTGAAGCTGTTGCAAGGGGTGAAGTACGACTTGCCGGCAGCGATGGCGGCCTTCTTGTTGAGAACGTGCTGGTACGAGGCGTAGTCGCCGCAGACCTGGGGGTTGAAGGGGCCGGGGAAGAACTTGGAACCCATCCAGTAGTTGGGGGCGTTGATGGCCTTGCCACCGCAGGTCTTGGGGCTGGTCCAGGTGGGCTGCTTGCCAGTAGTAGCGGTGGTGGTAGCGGCAGCGGCAGAAGAAGAAGTACTGGAAGACTTGACCGAAGAAGAGGCAGCAGCAGTGGCGCTGGAAAGGACAGTGGAGACGGAGGCAGTGGCGGTCGAGGTGGAGTTGTCAACAGTGTCAACGATGGTGGGAGGAAGAGTGGTGTTGGTGGCATCGTATCCGTTGGATCCGGTCACGACAACGTTGAAGTCCTCTCTCCAGCCACCCTGGTTGGTAGCGGTGGCAGCCTCAAGGTTGGAACCCCACAGAGTGCACTTGAAGTTGGTGATGGACGAAGGGTTAGGGCACCAGTAACCCCAGACAGTGGGAGCAGTGGAGTCGTTCTTGGAGGGGTTCTGGCTGGGATCACGCTCGATGTAGATGTTGAAGGCAGTGCAGAGAGCGGTGGTGTCGCAGTGAGCAGCACAGTCGGCGACGCTGTAAGAGGTCAAGGTGTAAAGACCGAGGTAGGAGTTGGCGCTGGAAGAGGCGTTCAGGTCGCGGAAAGTCTGCTGGTAAGCGTTACCGGCACCGTTGTTGCTGGCGACGACAGTAGGAGCAGCAGAGGCCATGCTGTGGAAAGGAGCGTAGGCAAGGAAGGCATCAGTGGTGTCGGGGGTGACCTTGGGACCATTGCCGTCAGGCTGGGGAGCACATGGGTCCTCAGGGTTGATGAAGCCGCAGTAGGTGCCATCCTCAGGGGTGGTAGGGCAAGCAGTGGTGGAAGAGCTGGTTCCAGAGACAGTGTTGATGGTGGCGCTGCCGGAAGAGGTGGAAGAGGCAGCAGCAGAGGAAGAGGCAGCAGAAGAAGAGCTTGAGCTGGAGGCAACAACTGAAGAGGAGCTGGAGGCGACCGAAGAAGTGCTGGCAGCGACGGAAGAAGAGCTGGAAGAACCAGTGGCGGAAACGTAGTAGAGAGGAACCCAGGCGCAGGTGGAAGGAATGGTGGGACCGAAGTAAAGCTTGCCGTCGTTGTTGCAAGTCATGGCCTGCTGGAACACACCGTTGGCCTTGCACTCCAACCAAGCCTTAGCAGTGTTCTGCGAGCAAGTGATGAAGCTGTACGAGGGAGTGAAGTTGCTGAAGTAGGTCCACTCGGGGTTGGCGCTGGTGCCGCGGTTGGCAGCGTAAGAAAGACCGGCCTGGTAGAGGTAGCCGGTCTTGCTGTCAATGGTGAAAGCGACAGCAGAAGACTGGGTGGCGACGTAGCTGGCAACACCGTCGTTGCCGGAAGAGCATCCGAGGAACTTGTTGTTGGCATCCTTCAGAAAGAAAGAGCCAGCGACGGGAGTGGCGCTGGCGGCAACCGAAGACGAAGAAGTCTTGGTGCTGCTAGTGCTGGTGGTCTTGACAGCGCTGGAGGTGGTGCTAGTGGTAGTAGAGTCACCACACTGAGTACCGAAGAACATGCAGTTCCACCAGTTGTAGACACCGAAAGTACGCTTGTCAAGGTTGCGCTTGTTGACGACCTGGGCAGGGGCAGTCGAGACGGCAGTGGCAGTGGTGCTGACACCAGCAGAGATAGACTGGGCAATAGCAGAGCTGCTAATGGTGACAGTCTGGTTGGAGACACCGTTCAGGACGGGGGCAGTCTGAACAGTAGGGGCAGCAGCCAACTGGTCAAAGTCGAGCTGCTGAGGAGCAGGGGAAGCGGCTGCAAGACCGGCAAGGGCAGCAGCCGAGATGAAAGTTGCGGCGGAGCGCATAGTGATCGATTGATGGAGTTGATAGAGAAAGTGGTAAAGTTGGTAGTTGATTGTTCTGTAGAGAGTGTATTGGGGTGAGAGTGTTGCTCAAGGAGAGTGTGGGAGATGAGAGAATGTATGAGATGCTGATGATAAAAAAAGAGTGCTATGGAGGAAGGCGACGGCTAGATATATACTTGGACCGAATGTTGGCGTTCACCTGTGGCTGTAGGCATTTGACATCGTGTAAGGTCTGGACGGCTTGACATCAGTGCTTGGAGGTCTCAGAAGACTCGGACCTTCAGCCGGAAGCATAGGCTCGTCAGTCGACGGTCGGCAAGCGCCATGGCTATGGCTGTGGGCGAGCCTGTTGAGATGTCTCAGACGCTGGGACCCTGAACCCGGCTTTGCTGTGATGTTGCTTTCTGCTTCGAGGACGGACTCTCGGCACCTGACTCTAGGTCTCTAACCTTCTGGGACTTGTGAAGATGGAGCCACCATGCTGACTATCGAATCTTGCGGGATGGCTCGACATCCCGTGATTTGCGTGCGTATCAGGAGTGTTCATACAGTGTTACTGCGCCCTGGCAGCCACGAACTTGATTGTGCTGTGGAAAGCCATCGGGAGGCTGGGTTGTTTCCAATAGCGTAAAATGTTGAGATGACCACCTCCACGTGAAGCTTTTGCCGGTCGTTGTGCAGCGGTCCGAGCAGGTGAAAACGAAGATGAAATCTTCGTGGTCGTCGTTGTAGCAGTTGCCAAGTACGATCGCACGGTCGCATACTAACAAGACCCGTGCCTTCCACGACTCCCAGTATCATTGTTTCATCAACACGATGCGCCGAGACGTTTTCACGCATGGTCAACTGCCAGTCAACAGGATACATACTATGGCACTGTGTTAATTTTAGCTGTGCAACGGCTATGCTCATCTGTGTTGCTTGCATTGCGATGGACGAGCAAACACTGGCATCAATGCATAGATTTAGACTGTGAGCTTCCATAATCTCTTGGCGACCGTTAATGATCTTCCGGCGCGGTCCAATGAGCTCGGCGTGCACGGAAGGAGGTCATCGCTTGACTGCATTCGACTACAATCGATCAGTAGTTCAACTCAACCAGGCATGTACCACCTGCACAAGCATTTCGCGACTCATGATGGATGCCATGGTTTGCTATGGTTCTTCCGAGCGCCATCTGTTAGCCAAGTCTTCGCTATCACCGGCATAGGCGAGACCTCTGGGGCAAACTTCACATCTGAGACATGGGCGTAATCGATCTAACCTGTAGTCTTCCACCCTTCGATGCGATTGCCCTATACAATTACGCCAAGCAGGCGAGCAGTTCTATCGAGCTGCGAAAGCGAGCCTACCTGACCAGGACTTTCGGCTCGTCCGACGACCGCTGCGCCGTTGGGCTTCTTCCAACAGTCTCTGCCGCGATCCACCATGACGGTTCACCACAAGGCTACAATCTATTCTTGCTTGTATCTTCACACCCTTGACCGACATCGATACTATTTGCATTATCACGATCTTTACCACCAGTTCTGCTGCCGATTCTTCCGCTTCATAGTGACTCCCGGTCGCCCCTTCTAGCCAGCAAACCACCAGGCTCAAGAACCCTGACTATACGGATACGGCCGTTGAGCCCCTCGGGTCTCGCGAGACACTGTCTCAAAGACTATACCGTGGATCTCGAGGCATCAATTCTGATTTGTCCAACGATCGATACTTTGTCCCCTTGGTAGGGCACATGTGTCAGTTCAGATCAACGTCGCGTTTTGACATGACCTGCCACGCTCTCAAGTGTTGGCGCATCCAAGACATCATGGCGACATGTATACAGACTCGAAAGTTGTTTCATTCCAGCTCCGTGTTTCATACTGCACCCACAGGAGGAGCATGCCGCGTTAACCTTCTCCGTCTACATACTGCTTAAACAAGCAGGTCACTCTTCGCTTGGCGCTGGTTGCTGTGGATCTTCTCGATGATACCAACAACCAAAAACACTGGAGAAGGATAAACTCTGTTTCCGATTTATCCGTGTCTTCGCTCGATAGAACATTCGGCCCTCCTGTCTTTCTGATTGCTTTTTCAGTAGACATGGATCACGGAGGCTGTTCGGACTGACTTCATGACTGTCATTACCTGTAAAGCTAACTCTGACATAGGATCATCCTATACTTGGCAGTAACCTTTAAAATCTTGACGTTTTTCAGAGACGACACGATGCGCACGTGCTGTGCTAAGGAGGTGGGAGATTGTCGCCAAAACCTTTGACAAATTCTCACTTTCGGAGTTAACGCTACTTCTGTCGGGGGGTACCTGGGCGGCTGGGCCCCTGCCGCCAAAGCCTCGGTCCTAAACTATGCTTAATTTAGCGGATGCATCTTCCTGCATTCAAGTCTTCATGTTCACAGCCCTATCCTTGTGGTATGTGGCGTACCAGGTCACTCGAGTCCCGATACGAGCAATCGTTCTAGAGCAAATTTCTTCCAACACTTTGAAAGTGTATCGGGACTCCTTTTACATACTGCTTCTGCTTGCTTAGGATTCACGCCTTCACGCCAAACACTCTCGACTCCTTGCCCTCGCATACTTTGCTTTCCTATACGACAGGATCACCGCCCCCATAACTTCAGAGGCTCTAAAATGTCTCGCATGCACGATCTGTATTCGGCGCAAGACTTCCACTCAATCTTTTGATTAGTAGATATACCAAGTCGTGGTTCAGGCCCTGAGCGACCACCCCCACAACACGAACGGTCTTGCGAACTTTGCCGGATGCCTGCGGACGTTTCGAAGAGGAACACACCAGCGAGTCTGAGTCGAGACTCCAAGCCCAACAAACGTCTCTGTCTCTGTGGATGCTATGGTTTTCGGTGGTATGCAAGCATCGTGTGGTGGTTCTTCAGCTCGCTGTCGGTTTTTGAATGTGGAGCAAACTCTGGTTGGAGGCAGTGTAACCTTCGCTGTTTTTCTGACTTCGCTGTGAGTTTATCCTTTGCGCTGGCAAGGTCCTCTGTGGCTACATGCTTGTACGATTGGTCTTGTCTTTGTTGTGGTAATGTATAGCGACATTCGGTGATTCGGTCTTGTTTTGGTGTCTGCAGAGAAGACTCGAATGCTTGTGATTTTTGGTTCTTTCTACCCGCTCTCAGTGGATGAACTCGAGCCTGTCACTGCCCACAGTAGATCCGCTTTCGATATATCCTCCTTGCGTTCAAGTCTGCGATTGTGCTTGCTTCTTTGGTTCAGTATGGATCGTTCTCTGTCATCGCTTGTATCCCATCTACTACATAATACTTCAAATCTCCAGTCAACAATCTTTTTCTCTAGCAAAGCCGACCACCGATATCTCATGTCTCGAGACTGTCTGTCAGTGTTTCGTGAAAGTGCTGATGATGTTCCAATGTAAGCAGGAAATCACAATCAATCACTCATCATGCTCGATCATCACGATCATCCATCACAGCCACCATCATTATGCTTCATCATGATCTGTCGTCATGATCATCCCAACTCCACGCTCGATCTCCGTCACCTACATCACGATCATCATTATCTCCTATCACCATCACCGCTCTTTTGATTCATCTCACTTTCGTGTCGTCGCTTTATATCATACTGTATGCGTGGATTATCTCATGCTATTCTGTACTGTAGCTTGTTTCTTCCCATTGTGGTAAAATTTCCTTCCAGATCGCGAAGACTTTTATGCATTTTTGTGCACGATGTCTGGTTGGGATTCACACCCTGTCTCTAGGGTGTCCGGCTCGAGCGACGACAGTAAGGATAGACACAACCCGTATTTTGTCTTTAAAGGACACTGAAAGTACTTCTCTATCGTCTCTTGCTAGTCTCCATGTCTCTTTCCTCTATCTATGTATCTTGGAGTGCCTTATAGAGCCACATGTACAATCCGTGAATCTTCCATCGTTCTTCAAATCTCGAGCCTTCAAAATCATATTTCCAAACATTGCAGTCCCAGGGGTACATGAATCGAGCCACCACTCACAAAAGAGCTAGCACCACCCACAAAGACTACCTTCCAATATCTTCAAAGGATAAAAACCAATTGTCGTCGTTCAATGACGAGAGATGTCAAAATCATGCTTGTCACAGGTACCACCCTGTCTCCGAACCACACGTCATTGGCGACCGAAAATAACAACCATTCTCAATCTTGCATCTATACCCATAAATAGTGTTGCATAAGTGGCAGAGTGATGTCTAACTAGTTGGTATCATCATAACTGGCCATTTCAGTAGAAACTCGCTAGGAGAACCGGTTGCACGGGATACAGATCTCGGTAAACTAGCATTTCTACAGGGAGCAATGGATTATGACAAACAGAACTACATTGCGGGAGGTATCTGTGGATCAAGGTATCCACGATTTGAATGTAGCATGTTGCTACTTAGTAATAAGTCTCCTCGAAGGGGCAGATCTATCTGCCCGCGGAGGTTGATATTGAATCAAGTTGCATGTCAGTCTCCCTGACGTTGTTTTCCTTATTCATGAACATGTGAAACGCAGCGGACTTTAAAATATCAAGTCGAGCTCTAGATGTCAGGTCTGTTGGATTGTATGTCTATGTCACTTGAAGCAACCTGACTCGCGAGCACCACTATCTATATGTCGATCTTCCGTCATGCATAAGCTTTCCAAGATCGACCAACCTTCTTTTCGGCTGCCTAATTGGTATAAGGGGTTGTGAGAAAGCCTGCATGATGATCTGCCGGATGAAAGGGATGGACAGTCTAGAGAATGAGGAAAATCCAGGGGGTGAAAAAATTCCACTAACAGAACTTTTTATATGCTTACGCGTATGCTTATTGTAACCGCGCGCCCGCCTACCAATCGCTACACCGAGGCCCTGAGATACGAATGCGAAGTCCGTTTGTAGTAGTGGCGACCGAGCCGTGTGTTCGGGATGCCGAATTGACTCGTAAACATGCTTCTACTGGTTTTCCTTCCAGCGTTCATCCAGGCCTACGGGACTGATGCCTTGGCTGAGCGTTTCTTCTACACTGTGTTGGGTGCGCAGTTTCATGCCTTCCCTAGAGCCGTCTGTGCCTTGTGAGTACATGGCTAAGTTCAGAACGTCTCGCTTGTGCTGGAGGTATGAAGGAGTTTTGTCCCGTCTCCCCTTCACCTTGGTAGAACTGCCGAGGAATATCGGATCTGGATGCTTGTCGAGCACAGAGGAAAAGTTGAATTCGACAACGGCATTCTCTACCCCTGCGAAGATGAAGGGTGAGGTCGGTGATGGTGATGATAGATTGTAGACGGAGCCTTCGGCACTTCGACGCATCCAGCTGTTTGGTCCTCTCCATGTAGAGTTGACGTAACGGTCGCGAGGATTGATGAAAATGTTCCAGTCTCCTATTGAAGAGTCATTAGGGTCTGACGCTCCGGCGTAGTCATATATGCTGCCTCCTGACATGCGGAGGTCAAACATCTTGAGCAGTCCATGGCGTGAAGCACCGGCTACAACACGGTCTCTACCTCGAGAGAGCAAAGAGTAAATGGCGGCGTCATCTGTGGGATCACGGTAGACAGCTGTGAACGGTGACGGAGAACGCATATCATGCATTCTCACAATGCCATCGTAGCCACCACTGAGAAACAGGTTTCCGTCTCTGCCTCCGTTGCTGTTCACCAGCGGCTCAATTGGATATATTGAGGAGGCTTTGCCCGGCTCCAGTTCATCCGCACTTCCAGTAAGGCCTATCTTTCTGATAGGTTCCTCCACAAGACCTTCTGGACGAATCTCAAAGATGTTGATGGGTTTCACGGATGGTCCCAAGCCGACAGCCAAGTGCTTCGAATCTAGGAATTTGGTCGACCAGATTCGACAACCCTTACGGCTCTGAGGTATTGCGTCGATCTCACTGACGGGTGCGACCTTGGATTGAGTTGGGTCCACTTGATACAAAGCAATCCGCGAGTCCGATAGATTAGCGGCCAAGTAATGAGGTTGGTCCAGAGTGGTTCCAACATCTGTCGACAATGATGTGGACCGCACTGAGACGCCATTCGTGACATAATACGTCTTGATGACACCGCTATCCGAAGCAGGCGGCAATTCCACAAGCTGGAGATCTCCATTGGCAGTCCCGATGATAACCTGTTCACTGCTATCGATGCTGTTGCGCGAGGGCTGGTCGTCCGACTTGATGATCCGTACGCTAGTGATGTCGTCACGGCCTTCGACACTGCTCAGGGGTTTGTAAGTCCACCACTTCACTCGCGTACCGTTGTTCTCAAATTTGTCCCGCTTGTCTTGCGGTGATGCGGTGCGATATGCCTCCTCGGTTGATGCGTCCCTAACTTTCACACGCACACACACCTCTGCGCCAGCACTCCATGCAACGACTTGTCGACGATCTGTCCAGCGGTTCCCGATGGAGTGTTCATGACTATCAACTGCAGGCTGGAAGCCCATGGTCTGACCAGCCGGTCTTCTCCATTTCTTTATTGCTTGTCCGCTGGGTAGTGCAGTGGCGTCGTTTGAGGGTTCCAGATATGTTGCAAGAAATGCTCGCCTTTGCCAGTTACGTGACAAGGTAGTTAGTGAACGCGCAGCATCTCGCCAGTATATCGAAGGGGTTGAATTCGGAAAATGAGTCTGGGTGAATGTTCGCCAGCCTTCCTTTTCTACAAACTCATGTAAGGATCTTGATGTCCTTGACAGGTGGCCCACCGAAGTGACCGCGCAGTGTGAGACGACCTGATTCAGAAGTTCGGTTGGTAAGTCCACCAGTGTAGTCTTGGGAGTCCTCCGATCTTTCAGTCGTACGCTAAGTTGCTGTTTTTCGAAATTCATAATGTTGTGTTTCTGAGAAATCGGAGGCTGGACTGACGTAATGATATATATTTCGGAAGGAGCCAATCATCTTATCTCTTGGCGAATATGTCAGTTCAACGTATGGAACACTGAGTCATCTTGCGACAGGAGCTGTTCCATACAGGGATTCAGAGTCACAATATCTTTGATCCAAGTTGTTACCGCTGGGAGAGAGTTGCCGATTGGTTAACACCTCCTCAACAGATGCAGCTATGGGTCAGAGAAACACTGTGAAGTGTTGTAGAGCTGCATTATCTGAGCCGTTTCGCGGAAGAAGGGCAAAAGAGTCATACCTTGGCAGTTGGAGATGCTCTGATTTGCTAATCAACCCCGCTCAGGAGCTCTCTCGACTTCAGTTCTCTTTCACCAACTCCTTGATACCTCTGTAATGCTGGCCTCAGTTCTCTTTGGAGCGGCCATATTGTATGGTCTATATCGCTTCGTCATCTTACCCGTGTTTATCTCTCCACTGTCGAAGATACCAGCGGCTCATCCGACTGCATCATTCAGTCCTGCATGGATACTATGGACACGATGGAGCAGCAGAGAGAATGCGACTGTTCTTGCTGCCCATGAACGACTTGGCCCTTTGATTCGACTTGGTCCCAACGAGATAAGCGTGAACTGCGTAAATGGAGGCATCAGAACGGTGAGTAAACACGTCATTCTGACATGTGTAACGTGATTGTAGGAGTATGGAAGCAGTACCAGGACCGAATTTTCTCTCATCGACGTGTTGTAGTACAGAAGGCCATCGAAAGACACAGTACAGAGCTGCATCGCAATTGCTCTGAAACCTCTCATCAACACCACGCCCCTTCGAAAGCTACGGCCATCGGCAAACAACTCCAGATATGCATCGTGACTTGCGACACGGACGCGAGGTTGTTTCAATCTCGGAGAGATGGCTCAGTTTCTTGCAAAGATAACGTAGAGGCGAAGAGTCCGGATGTACCACCAACACAGAGCTTCTCAAGTCGCGCCGTCACGACACCTGATACTTCTCGGAATCAGTACAATCGCAAGGTGCTTGTAAAGCAACTGCTGCCAAACAATATGGCAAGCATGCTCGAAAGTACTGTGTCTATCGATAGCTGATACACACATTCATCGATGAGAGCAATTCTCGGCTCTGGCGCTACTCTCCAACCTATGCTCTTACATTCACCTGAATCGACCCTACAATGCGCTTCCGCGGTTGCTGACACGACGCCTGCAAGATATACACCGGCGGATTTGACAAAGGCGAATGGTACTCCAATGCTTTCTCAGCGTATGGAGGAGTACACAACATGTTTTCCATGGAAAAGCGAGACGTCCACTCAGCACGGAAACGCATGATCAGCAACGTCTACGCCAAATCGTCGCTGCAAGCCTCGCCGGCACTCCGCGAAATCAGCGAGACGGTCCTGTGCGGTCGCATGCTCCCCAGGATTGCCGCTGCTCATGGAGGTGTGTTGGAAGCCTACGAGCTTTTCTCCGCCGTGACCTTGGATGTCGTGACCGCGTACATCTTTGGCCTTGAGCAAGGTTCCAACTTCACCGACCATCCAGAGGTTGGCGCGAAGTGGCTTCATGATTACAAGAGCCGCCAGCCATACTTGTTCTGGATCCAAGAGATGCCAAATGTGTTCCAACTCTTCTCAAAACTCGGTCTCGGTGGATGGCTGATCCCGGACTGGGTGGGGCAAAAGAGCGTGGCTATCGAGGAACAATGCTTGGAGTGGTGCGATGCTGCGGATGCTGCAATAGTCTCAGGAAAAGCCGCGGAATCTGCTCGATACTATCCCACTGTGTATGGTCAACTGAGAAGCATGCTCAAGAAGCAGGAACAGAGCGCAGAGAAACAAGACAGCCAACTCAGCCAAGAGCAGAGGCTAGATTTAGCTTCTGAGATGCTGGACCATCTTGCCGCTGGATTTGATACGTCCGGTATCACACTGACCTACCTGGCGTGGGAGCTCAGTCGTCCTTGTAACGCCACGACACAATCGACACTGCGGAATGAGCTGCTCTCGCTACGGCCAACTCACCCTACGATCACTGCAGAGTCTGCCGCATCTTTGCCATCCTCAAAGGAAGTCGACGACCTTCCATTGCTCCACGCAGTGGTCATGGAAACCCTGCGTCTCCACGCGGCAATCCCAGGAGGGCAACCCCGAGTCACACCAGCAGACACCACGTTGGGACCACCAGGCGCCGAAGTCAAGGGCATTCCAGCCGGCGTACGAGTTGTCTCAGCAGCGCACTCGCTCCATCGAAATCCCGAAGTATTTCCCGAACCCGGCCGCTGGCGCCCCGAGCGCTGGCTCGACGACAAAGGTGGTGTGGATGGCGGTGGCGAGAAGGCACGATGGTTTTGGGCGTTCGGTTCTGGCGGAAGAATGTGTGTCGGCAGCAACCTGGCAGTGCTTCAGATGAAGATGATTGTGGCGGCCATATGGTCTAACTTTGAGACGACGATAGTTGATGATGCCGGCATGATCCATGTTGACGCATACTTGGCCGAGCCTAGGGGTGCCTCAGATGGCAGTTTTCTACGTTTGCGCTGTGGAAAGATCTGAATCAAAAAGTCATCGTTATCGTGGTGACGACCAGTTGTGAGCCAGCCCTTTAATTTCCCGCGATTCAAGCCGTTTCCGATCTGTGTGCCAATCTCCTCGAACCAAACTTCGTCCACATTTGGGAGTAGAATGTGTCTCTAAGCTTGTTCCTTGCTCTTTGATACGGTATGTGCTGGATGTGAGAAACCCTATTGTACGGGAGGTACAAGATTGGAGACACATGTGACCAGGCAGATTAGCTACTTCGCGAGCTCTGTTTACGATGACCACAACCCACACGAACTGTGCATTACTTGCTCTTGACCGCAAAGCTCCCGAGAACAAGACCGTTATAGAAGACCGGACGTGACATAGTTCAACACAAGAAGAAGTCAGAACCATGGGAGAAGACGGTTTGTGACGCGCACACCCGCACCAGGACGGGTCTATCAAAGGACCCTGACAGGACACACGGCAGGCCTTAGGAAGCATCATTAGATTCATTACTCGCGTCAGCTCCTGCCTTGCTCAGCTGACCAGCGTTAAGATTGTTCAACCACAAGCCCTTTCATCATGCCGAGCACCGTATAGTTTTGCGATCGCACTTCGGTCCTTGTATACGCAATGGGGCTAGCTCCAGGCTCGTAATCCGAACTCCAGTCTGCAGGCCAGCCTCTTGCACTGATGAAAGTGGCTGCAAGCCCAGTCGGTGACATGGCTGGATCTTGGTATCAGGAATCGTGTCTTTGAGCTTGGAGGGACGCTGAACGAACAAACCCCACCGTGTCGCAGTAAGTCTTGACTCACATCGCTGGCTATCTTGCGTAACGGTCTACCTGCTCGGACGGGCCGAGGATCCAATCCATTGTTTCGCGAGCGGAAGCTACTCGTATACGCGTTGTGCAGTCCACTGGTAGGTGACGTCGCCGGCACGGCACGACAAGACAGAGACATAGCAGTTGCACAGCATCGACTCGATAGCTGGGATAGGGTTTTCGTGTCAAGTGTTATTCTGGTATCCTCGTAGAGTCAATCGAACGCCGTGCAACTTCACGCGCAAGCCCATGACAGCGAGGCTCAGGCTTCAGCGTGTCATATGACAGCCATGCGCAAGAGGCTGATCTCGGAACCCGGATGCCACGTGCTGCTCGAGGACGAATGAAGAGCGCGTCTCCATAAAAGGAATGTCCGATGACAAGCACATCCTAATCGGTCCTTGGAGTCGATAGTGCTAACTCGAAGCGCCCCCCTTCGCTATCAATGAAGCGTCCTTCGCTGCGAGGGATTCAAGACATGAGGGTCTCTCCTTTTAGCCTCGAGGCTGAGAAGATCACGAGCAACGTCCCGTTTCTTTTCTTCCAGAAGAGAGGCCGTTCGGTCTCCGTCGTCGGCGAAGGCGCGCCGTAGAAGAAAAAATCAGAGACACGTCTTACGGGATTGGCAACGTAGAATTGTCGCAGAATATCAAATAATGAGACATTTTGACGCGCTTGATTTGGTGGAAAAATCCGTAAGCAAGGAAAAGGTGCAAATGCTGGGCTCCACCACAAACTTCTCCACGCACCGACTCCGAGGTTAGTTTGCTCTTTTGGCTTCGGCAGCTCGGCGCGTGTTTAAGGTTCTGCCGAACGGCAGCGAGAAGTGCGCAATAGTTGATCTAACAGGCATGGACATTTATACTCCTTTGCGCAAGGCGAATGGAGAACAGTGTTCAAGACATCCACAGGGCTGTGCTAGCTAGGGTAGAAGGTCGAGAGAAGGATGCCCGATTGACGACAAAGCTCGTCTTGGTAGCCGAGGTCGAGGTGAATTGAGCCGGCGATCAAGAGTCGCACAGAATAAGCATGTGTCTCGTGAGATGCACACACGCTGCACGCGTGTCGATTATAACCTTCCTTCCCTCCTTCACGTGTGGGATGTGCTAGACTTGTTGGTTCGGGATAAAGTAAACAAAGAGCCGTCGGAACGCAGTGCTTTTGAGCTGGGCTAGGCGTCCATCGGAAAACACTGTTGATGGACATTAGTCCGAGCCTCGAACAATCTCGTCTTTGATAGCCGACATCAGTGTCTCGACAGAGGATGTTTCCGGTTGAACAAGTATTCCTTGCAGCATGCAAATGATTGATGGTTTCGAATGGAAGTACAAATGTAGGCTTCCTCATTGATTGTGCAGAAACGAAGCCGCCCGATCTTGATGACACTGCTTGACACTCGGAAAAATGAGGGGGACGACGCGTGCCCGTGGCCCCGTGTCCCCGTGTCATAGTCAGCTTGGTGGTTGCTTCTTAAGCGCGGGGAGCGGCTCAATCTGACGAGGCGTTTGGCGCGGCGATTTCTTCAGCATTTCGGTCGATTGCTGACTGAGCACCACACAAGCTCTTAGGAGCGAGTGCCCTGCGTCCTGCATGAACTGCAGGTGTGATGGGTCTGCATGAGTATCGATATTAGCTGAAGTCTGAAGTCAAGCACAACCTGACTCGTTGGATGACATGCGTATCTGTGGAGAAAGATCCCAAACCGGCCTCGCTTCCAACAGTCATGTCTCGAAATAGTGCCATATGCATCTATCTTGCAAGAGGGAGTCGGGGTAGTATGCATAGTCATTTGAAATAGCAACTGCCGCCGGTGAGCACACTGCATGTTTCTTATGCGATATTCATGCATGAGTGGTGATAGCGAGAGTGATAAATACAACAGACACAAGGCTCTTAAGATCCTCACTGTCGCTTAAGCATGTATGCAGGCATTTTCCGGGTTAGACTCAAGCGTTACCCGATGAGTAAACCTAACGATTTAGGAAATCCTGGTGATGTGATTCGGCCTGACCGACTCGATGCGTATTAATGCAAGCATCTGTCAATAGAATGATGTTCTGCAGGGCAGGCGGCTCGGAGCAAAACAGTAGGCAAGACCATTTATTAAACATTATGACAGTCGGCTGAATGCACGTCAGGAATGGCTGTTCGGATCTGAAGATTTGGTGTCCAACGCCCACGTGGAGATTTGAGTGAGAAATGTCTTTGACCGTTGATTTTGTTTGCGAAACCCGAGACGAAGAAGAACCATGACAATCCCTGGCTTGCGAGGTGCAGCAAACCTGCAGCTGTAAGCCAGGATGCCACGCGACTGCGCGTGTCCGCGAGGAAACGTGGCGCTTTGTGCTCAGTATGTCGACGTCCTTTTGACAGGGGACGGCGCTATCTTTAAGGGCCCTCGATGCACAACCTTCCGATGGATGGCGATGGCGAGGGTCGCTTAGATGCACTCTAGGCTGCACAAAAGGCTCGCCGCATAACTTGTCTAGCAAGCGGCACTTGATCCAGCTGCTACGAGGTGTGAGCGAAGCAGTGAGACAGAGAGGCCGAGCGCGCAAAGAGATGTTGTTGACAGGTCAGGATGCAGAGACCGGACAGCGCGGTGCGAAACGGCCAGCCATGTCTTGCATGACACACAGACGTGATGGCGCCGCACCTTGGCAGGTTCGGAGCTGATATCATCGCGGTAAGCTACCCTGTTATGGGCGGCGGGAGGAGGGCAACTCATATCGCCATCCCACATTGACAGCAGCAGCTCCCGCGCGTCCCGGCGAGATTCCCGAAGGAACGCGATTGATTGATGATTCCCTAAGGGCCCTGACGATATTTGGACATGCGATATACATGTACGAGAGGGAAGTAGCAGATGCGACAGGGACAGGAACAGGGACAGAGCTCGGCGAGACGCCTTCTTTTTATGCTTGCATGCGAGGGACAGAGAGAGCGACCGAAAGGCGCTGCGCAGTGCGATACTGCAGAGTTGGCTACGAGGTGCTTGGTCGTGCCCTTAAGGAGGGCTTTCTGAAGGAACATGCCACGACGGCTTGTCGCTGGTGTTGTTGCTTGATCGGTTGAAATGATCGCAATCTCCCTTCTCATTTCACCAACCACCAGCCAAACTCCAGGTCTGACCATGAATTTTTGCGTTTAAGGCTGACCAAAAACCGTTATTTCCATCTGGAACATTGCCGCCACCCAGTCATAAGGCAAGACGTTGATTCCGAATGAATTGTCCCTAGTCTCAAGTCTGAGACAGTGGATTTTGTCAGGTCTCAAAGGCATCCGGTGACTGTGTTGGACTCGGCATTTGAGGGTTATTATATGGGTGCAGTGAAGCCTTCCCGAGACGCTTGCAAGGACTCGGGACTTTGAATCTTTGGTAGCGAATCGAGCGAAAAGACATCGTTCGCGGGAACACTGCAACTTTGAACCAGTCAGATCGTCGACCAGCGCCCAGGGCCGGTACTTTTCCAAACATCACCCACGGTTAGTG
>SWBL01000476.1:0-29741 GCA_024195585.1 Aureobasidium sp. EXF-3400
GGCTCATCTTCATTGGTCTAGTGGTCATGATTTCCGCTTGTCAAGAGTAAAATCTCGTCAAGCGCGGGAGACCAGGGTTCGATTCCCTGATGGAGAGCACATTCTTTTGTCTTTTTGGTCGGCTGCTGTGTGTACGATAGTCATCCAAGACCGGAGGAGATTGCTGGTCTTCTGTTTAGATTTTTACTTGGTCCTTCGATGGTCGTGAAAGTGTTGTTGTGGAAATATGGTGAGATTCAGTCCGCAGAGCCTCCTGATCCATGACCTGGCAGCCTTTGCTGGATGCTCAGGGTCATCTGCTCTAGGGAAACGTTTCTGGTGCTCTTGTCAACTAGACAGTCGTGGTGACACGTCTTGTATTGTAAGAAGGATGGTGCACTGCAGTCGAAGATGACAAGTGCAACGATGCATGTGCAAGATGCATGGTGACGTTATGTGGAGAAGCGACGACAAGCACTTGGCAAAGCCGAAACGAGATTATTGTTGAAGGTTCGTTCCAAGAAGACTCGACAACCATCGGCCCATTCAAGGCAAACAATGGCTGCCCCAGTGAAGAAGCGAGGCCCGACCGTGCTGGTTTGTTGGATATAGTCCATTTGAGTGACAGCGCCCGCTAACCACGTCTCGTCAGGTCACGGATGCGCGCGAACAGCAGCCTCAGCGGCCCAACACTCTGCCTCGCACTGGTACCACCAAACTGATATCCGTCGACAATGTCTTGCAATTCTCCTCCGACATTCCCTCTGCCCAAAGACGCGGCCCGCCGGGTGGTCTTAGGCCGGCACAACATACGCGCACACCAAGCGGCCGACACCCTCTGGATCCGAAACTAGCAGGCCGCTCTCTCGCCATTCCCGTCGGCGGCCCTCACATCCCAGCCCGAAGCTCAAAAGTCAGCGAGAAGCTCGTTCTTCTGCCCGAAACAAACGAGAAGACCCCATCAGAGGAAGACGAGGACGAAGATGACGCTCCACCATCAGACGAACAAATCCGCCGCCGAAAGTCTCCCAGGAACGGCGAGAAGAGTTATGCCGAGCGCCTCTCAAAAGCAAGCCGAGCAGACAAACTGGCCAGAGTGACGGCTTATTGTACTGCTCAGAGCTATCGTCTACGTGCCACGGCCGACTTCGTACGAGAGCAACACGGCGCCCGCACAAAACTCTACGACGACTGTCTGTATGCTGTCTATCAGCTTCCTCTTCTTGGTGGCAGTGACGGCTATCGCATTCGCAGTAGTCCTGTTTTGAAGAACCCTGGTGGTAGAAGCATCCTGGACGAACAGATCGAGGCCAATGAGCGCCGCGACCACCGCGAAGGCTGGATGGAGGAGAGTGATGAGTACACGGTCCATGGTAATGCCCGCGATCATGAAGAGCCAAACTTCCGCCGTCACAGCCACTCCAGTGATCTGTCAAGTGGGGGACATGGTACTATCGCCGATGCCGTGTCTGTTGCCGAACTCTTCGTCTTCAGCTACGGTGTCGCTGTCTTCTGGAACTTTACCGCACATCAAGAAAAGGACATCTTGGCCGACTTGACGTTTAGCAGCTCTTCAAATATCCCCACAAAGCTCAGCAGTACTTCTTCACCGACGCTAACCACTACCTTGGGCCTGGTTTCACGGCCGCTCAGCGAAGCCGACTTCGAGACTGAAGACTTCCACTTCGAATACAATGATGAGATTGACAAGCCACGCATTTTCAACGACATGATTACGTTACGTACCAGCGATCATATGATCAAGCTGGCTATGAGCCATGCCATCTCACAATCGACAAAACTCAGCTACTTTGAAGAACGCATGCAGCGCACCATGTCAGAAGCACAATACGTTCCTCGCAAACTAGCACTTGAAGGACAGCTCGGTATGAGCCGCAGTCAAGTTGTCAGTCTCGTTGGCAAGCTCTTCCAAGGCCGTGTCGACGTCAACCTCAGCTCAAATATGCTCGACACACCGAACTTCTTCTGGGACAGTGAACCCACGTTACTGCCCCTTTACGCCGCCGTCCGCGAATATCTCGAAATCAAGCCCCGCATTCAAGTCTTGAACGAACGCTGCAAAGTCTTCTTGGATCTTGCCGAAATTCTTTCTGATGCCATTGCCGATACAAAGATGACAAAGATTACTTGGATTGTCATCGTGCTGATTGTCATATCCATTCTGGTAACTTGCTCAGAGGTAATTCTACGATTTGCTATTTTGAGCAAAGGCGAGGGACACGGTGCTGCCATCCCGAGTCCAAAAGAACTGTGAGAATTGTACATTACGACACAGGAGTTGATTGGGTTAGCGAGGAAATGGGGATTTGGGCGTTAGGCTGTACATAATGGGATGTTTCTTCATGGCAGCGATGGTAGCGCATGATGGGTTGGTTTGTGTGTTCGTATGAAGGCTTAATACCACTTTTGTTCTTCTTTTGCAGGCATGCAGTGCCAATCTTGTGTAACAATCAATCTCTCTTATGCTGGCGTATGGTGATACTGTGAGCCTTTGAGATCGTGTCCATGGACATCATCTCCTTCTGGAAAGCATTTAGCATTTCGACAATGAGATATAGGAAGATTCAATGATTGCTTCGGTACCTCATACTGAGCCTGCGGTTGAGCCTGGGCCGAAAGAAAGTCCTCAAGATGCTAGCATTCGCCTTGGACATGGCTGATGCTCTACTGAAGGTTGAGCAGAAGTCGGTCTCAAGACAAGTAAGTTGTCAAGACTGGCAGTGACGATGCAATTGCATTTCACTCGGAGTGAAGGAGCATCACAGTGATCGAGGATCTGAATTCTAGCAGGTACAAGTGATCGTCACTTCCTCCATTCACACAACAAGGAAACAACCTTTAGTCTCCCGACTTCTCTTTCTATTTCCGCCTCCACTGACCACGAAACCAGATTCCATCGTGACTTCAATCAGCGTACAACGACACTATGTCTGCACCAGGGAACCCTCCCCTCGACTTGCAGTACCGACCAATTTTTGATTCTTTACCTCGTGTGCTGGAAGGCTTGGGTGCCTGTCAATCGTTTTCCTTCCTTTCCGGCTTCGAGGGAATCTCTTTTGAAGAGCAGCGTCTTCGAGACATATCTTCACCTCCACCTATGGCTATTGGCAAAATTGGCAGATTTTCTTCAAGCGCTCTCAAATCCCTCAAAGCAGCCAATCCGAGTCACAAAAATGCAGGAAGTTATCGATCTGATCTTCTTGAGTAAGTGCGTGCTACGCTGATGGTCTCTTTACGTTCTGACCACGACCCCAGGCCATCACTACCGATTGTTATAGTTCGTGTCGGTAAGGGAGAGAGCACTACAGCCTTTGCCATCCACAAGAACATCCTTGAACACTGCGGCCCCTTTTTCAGATCCATTTGGAGACCTAATCGGGATACCAACACCACGTATGAACTCAGTGCAGGGGAAGAATCTGCAAAATCTGATTCTGAAATGGAAGGAGAACAGATACATGATGCGAAGGTGAAACCCCTCATCGAATTCGAGCTCGATGCAAACGTGCCGGCATTCAGACTTTACGCAGAGTGGGTTTACTCGGGTCATATTCAACAAGGTGCCCTGAGGATCAACGCAGGAGATGTCGACTTCTCTACTATTGGCCAAGCATACATTCTCGGTGAAAAGCTACAGGACAAGGAGTTCAGGAACGCAACTGTCGACTTGCTTCTCCAAACAATCGTCACGCAAAGCAAGATGGACCTGACCCTACCGACACTTATCTTCGACGAGACCGCTACCACCGCGCCTTTGAGAAAGCTACTGGTCGATCTTTATGTCTGGTATGGACACAAGGACTGGCTGAAGCCAGATGGCTCCAAGAGACCCACCTCTGCCACCTTCCTTTCAGACCTGTCAACTGCTTTCTTCGATCGTCATGATCATGACGGAGTTCCTAAAGCCGATTTATTGCCTCTGAACGCCTGCAACTACCACGAGCACTCGGATGGAAAGATCTGTTCAAGTGGTATACGCCACCCCCGAGAGATCGTTGAGCCGGAATCAGAACCATAGAGGCTTTTGGGTAGATGTCGAGAATAGGACATGTCTCTACGTGATGGTAGTATACCGAAGAAACCGATGTGTTATTTGCCAGAACGGAGGTTCGCTCATCAGAAACTGTCCGTATGCACGATAGTATCCAGAACCGAGAGATGCCCGCAGAGAAACGTTATCACTTCGACTCTCAATGGACACGAATCTGAACTTGAATTCAACTATGCATTTCCATAGCATGTTGTCAAGCCGCACTCCTGGTCTGAAATGTATCCTCCTACGAGCAAGAAATGAAGATCTGATAGACAGCCGCCATCACACGCTCCAACATTATTGACACCAGTGACAGCACATGACGAGGTTACTTTTCCCATCGGGGCACTCATGCAGTACTGTATCTGGGGAGGAACGCTCTCTATATAGAACCGCCGCTACAACAAGAATGACCTTGCTCGGTCCATCACATCTGGTAACGTGGTCCATCCGCTCCGCCAAGATACCTGGGAATGGAACAAGGCACTCGCCATGTTAAGCGATTCGGGTGTAACAATATAAAACAATAAGAGAAAGAGAAATGAAATTTTTAATTGTGTAAATGAAAGTGTACATCTAGTTTTCCTCTTCATGGTCTGTACTGGCATAACTGGCTCCAGACAAACTAGGCGTCTCCTCTTTGGATGTTTGTGCGACTTTATCCTTCTTCTTACCTACACCAAACACACTACTCCAAGATCTGACACTGCCCTTTCCCTTCTCACTCTCCATACTCTTGCTCATGATGTCCTCGTCTTCAACATCCAAAAGTTGGGTTGACTCGCGTTTGCTCTTCTCAGTGGTCGAACGAGAAAAGGTCGGGAACTGGAACTTGCCGCTGCTGTGCTTGCGGGTGAGTTTCGACATGAGCGAGGAGCTCTTGTTGGAAGTGACCGAAGTTGAAGGTGCAGAGTCAGAGGCTGTGTAGCTGATGCTGCGGTCAAGGCTATCGCGAGAATCAGAAAGAACTGATGACGCCGTGTTGATCGAATGAGCATCTCTAGACTGGCGACCAATCTCTGGGGAAGACTCAGGGTCCAGATTCAAAGGCAGAGGCTGATGAGGAGCCTTTGAAGGAGAGGTGAGCGGCGTTGCCCCAATCAGGTTGATCTTGTCGTCTTCCTCATCCTCGACGTCTGAGGATGTCGAGCTGGGACGCGAGAAGAGAGAACGGAAGTCTTTGGCCGCTGGGTTAAGTTTGGGATCAGGGACGTTGCGCTTGAGCATGTGAGCTGGCTTCGTGCCAATGGGAGCGAGATTGGCTGATGTCTGCGGCGGACTGAACGCATACGTGCTGTTGTTGTCGATGCCATCATCAAGCATGTCATAAGACAGGCTACCACCAGACTGCCCGTGTTGGATTGAGGGACGTCTCGATGGTTGTCTGGAGCCCCACATGTTGTGTGTCAGTGCCGGACCAGCAATCCAATCAGAACTGAGTGGGCTACTCCTTTGGTTGAAAGGCTCGTTCGCTGACCAAAGCCCCCACGAAGAACTATCTTGAGAAGGACGAGGCAGCTCATTAGAGTGAACAGAAATAGGACGTGGTGACGATCTGCCGTCATCTTTGCCTAAGTTGCTTAGAAGATTTGATCTCTCGTTCAAAGCAGCCGCTCTGTCCTGGCCCAAAATCGCGGCCCATCCATCGGTCTTGGATCCAAACATGTTGAAGGGCCTTCTGCGTACCGCAATATGTTTCTGGCTGGGCAAGCTTTCAGCTCCAATGCTCTTAGTGTGGCCAGTCGTTCTCCCCAGGTTGATGCCGAAGAAGTTGCCCGAATGACTGCTGTTTCTGCGGCGCCCTGATCCTGTAGTCTCGTCCCCTTCATCATTGCGTGGTAACGATTGACTTTGCGACTTGCTCAGGGAACCCAGAGCTGGACCTTGCTCGGACAACGTCTTACCACGCTGACGATTCAGCTTGTCGAGACCCAGGATCTGACCGAAGCGACTACCACTGGTGTGAGGTGCACTGCCGCTTGCTGCGCGACCAGATGTGCTAGACCTGATAGAGCGGCGGTCACTGTCCAAGGCGACATCAGGAGAATTGAACATCAGATTGCTTGCACTAGCACGTGGGCTGGCAAACAGACTGGGCGATCTGCTGCTGGCAGAATTGGGGCTTGTCGGACCTGGAGGTTGATCAAAAGCCCTTGAGGCACCCAGACCAGGCAGAGCACCTAAACCTGGAAGAACACCAAGACCAGGCAACATATGATTCGAAGCTTGTCTGCCCTCAGAACCTGTATCGTCGTCGTCCTTTGCATGAATATGAGCGGCTGGACCAAGGAAACGATCAGGTGGATCTTCGTCAGCATTACTGAGCAAGCCTGCAGGCAAGAGTTCAGCGCCTGCACTCGGACTCATGGGAGCACCTCCAGTCAACTTATCGATTTCTGCAGGAGAAAAATCATTCATAGGACGATCCAAGGTCATGCCATTGTTTATATTGAAGAAGGAAGATGCTGAGGTGGTGAAGCTTGGAGAGATGGTCGTTGGGCCAGAGGTAGCAAGGGCACTGCTGAAGGCAGGCGCGGCGGAAGGAGCGAAAGGAGAAGCGTTCGAGTTGTTTGTAGAAGGACCACTTGGGGGACGTCTTTGACGCAGACTGCTAGCGCGTGAAATGGGTTGATCGAAAATGGGCGGAACAGCCGAAGCCATCTGGTTAAGCTCGGACTGGCGTTGTTTGACCATGGCCAGTTGACTGTAGGCAGTGTCGAAGAAGCGGCGTGCAGCGTCCATGTTTTGGTGCGCAATCACATACTGTTCTTCCAACCTCCTAAGCTTGTCGGCCCATGCACGATCTTCCTCGGCCTCTTGAGCAGCAAGGGCGTCGTTGTGGTCGTTGGGCTCGGATCCACTGGGCGAGTTTGTCGTGTCTCTCTCGAGCTTCTTGATCTGGCCACCGACTTCTTTGTTCTCGTCTTCCATGCTCTTGAGTGTCTGCAGCTCCTGTGCCTGCTTCTCCATCAACTCGACCTTTTCGCGCTCCGTCTCTTCAAGTAATGTCTTTTTCTGTTCTGCAATGCTGCCCATATCATCCTGCATCTGCGCCATCTCTTTCTGCCATCTCGCAGCATCGTCTTTGAGCTTCTGTCTCTCGCTCTGTTTCTGCTGGAGAGCTCTCTCCTGAGCATTTTTCTTGTTCTGAGCGGCTTGGTTGTTTCGTTCCAGAGTGTTGACCTGTTTGCGGAGATCCCTACTAGTGTCATCCTTCTCTTTCAGCTCGCCTCTCAGTTCATCACGCTCCTTGACCAGACTGGCTTTCGCTGCTACAGCTTCCTGTTCCTCATCTTGGATTTGCTTCTCGATCTCAGCCGTTTCGCGACCGATCTCGTCGAGTTTCTCGGTCAGCGCCTGTTGGTTGTCTCCTGGACCGTCCTGATCGTTGGCCTCGTCGAAAGAGGAAAGCTGAGTGTCCAGACCAGGCAAGGGTGACGGACGTCTGCTGAAAAGACTTTTCTTGGTTTGAAGGGGACCGTTGCTTGTCTCGCGGACAAGAGGAGGCGGCGTGGCGGGAACAGTCGAAACATCTGGCGGAAAGACGTGCAGCGGACGTATGACGGGACCAGAAGAGGATGGCAGGGTACCGTTGGGAGCGTCGAAGAAGTCTTGGGAATCGGGCGACTTTGTACAGAGGCGGATGGGGCTGCTGGCGGCGCGAAAGTCGACAGCGTTGACGGTGATGATGCGCACAATGTACAGCTGGTTGGGACGCAGATTGGAGATGACAATGGACGTGTTGGAATGTGAGACGTGACCGATTATAGAGCCGTTGAGTTGAATTTCATAGCGGTGCATGGATTTGCGCTCGTCTGCAGGCTTCCAGTGCAGGACAAAGCCATCGGCCTTGATACCAGCGAGGTCGACATGAGGGTCCTGGGGAATCTCACAACCGAGAAGGCCGACGAGTTCATCTAGAGGTTTATGGATAACGAGATAGGCACGGTATGTGAGCCTGTAGGGGTCAGCACGTGCTTCTGGATAGACGAGGATGACGGAAAGATTCAGGAAAGGACGTCAGGGTGAAGCGAGTCGGGGAAAGAGAGATCTAACCAGACAAGAGCGGCACCGACACACAGAGTGTTGAAGGTGGTGCTGAAGAGCAGATATGCCTTGTCCAGCAACATGAGCAGGCGCATGGCTGGGAAGGAGGAAAGATGGGCCTGAGCCTGCGCCGACGCCTGACTTGGACTCGCAAAAGCCGTGTCGCCCGCTGCCCAGAAAGCCTGATGTTGAAGAGAAAGTCCAAGGCCACTCGGTCGCGTCAAGACCAGCCCGCCCGCTTCCATGTATATTGCTATCAGAACAACAGAGCGCTATGTATACTGTAGAGCTGCATGTATCACGATACTCACTGAGAAATGGGTACATGGACCAAAGTGGAGCGCGTGGGATTGGCTACTCTTTGCCATGTGCTTGGCGGGGGAGAAGATCAATTTGACAGGCAGCGGGCCGCGGTTCCTTATGGAAAGCTTTCATACACAGCACTACGCATGCAGACAGACCAGCAGTTCTACTCGTAGGTATTGTCACATGTCAGATAACGTAGGCCATCACATGCAGTATATCGCTGTTCGGACCTGAGCACGGATACATGGAATGAAATTGATGCCTTGGTAGCCGTCGTACGAGTACGATTTGCTGTAGAAAGTCGTCTCTGACTCCGCGTTTCCCGCATCAGCTGCTCTGCCTGCTCTCGCTCCCGACTTGCTGCTTTGTTCTTTATACTTCGATTTCTTACTCAAACATCCCGAATCTCTTGCTCCACATGCTCCTAGCCCCAGTCTGACAGTCCGTCCATCCGTCGGCGCCATGCAATACGTGCGCTCCTTGTCCGGCTCCGTGTCCAAGACGTGGAACTCGATCAACCCAGCCACCCTCAGCGGCGCAATCGACGTCATTGTCGTAGAGCAAGAAGATGGCTCTCTTGCTTGCTCGCCCTTCCACGTCCGTTTCGGCAAGTTCTCCCTGCTTAGGCCCTACGAGAAGAAGGTCGAGTTCAAAGTCAACGATGAGCGTCGTGACTTTCCCATGAAACTGGGAGAGGGAGGTGAGGCCTTCTTCGTCTTTGAGACTTCTTCCAGCGTGCCTGAAGCTCTGCAAACATCTCCCTTGGTTTCACCTGCTCAAAGTCCTGACTTCAAGTCGGCCGAATCAAGTGCTCTGGCTGAACCCGACTCTCTTGATCTAAACTCCCTGTCGGCCACCCTACCAGTTCCCCCCACATACAACCGGAGAGAGCACGCCAAATCCGTCGCCGCAATCAACTTCAACCCTCTCCATCCTGGCGAAAGACGTGCACAGAGCGACAACGGCCAAGTCGAATCTCAAGACGATCATGCCGACCAGTCCCCCGCTAGCGACTATCCTAAACCTCTTCCTGCCCACCTCCATCGCTCAGCCACCGACGATGCCGTTCCTGCTGCGAAAGCTGCCATAAACGCCTCGATCAAGGCAAGCGACCCTATAACCCAACCCCTACATTCCGAGTCTTCTCGCTCAAGAACAGAACGGTCTACGAGCCCTCCGCCCGTCTCTGGCGAAGAAGCCATGACAAGAGCTATCAATCTCTCTAAAAAGCTATGGAGTTCAAACATTCCCTCCCAAGTCACCGACAAAGGTGACATCATGCTGGACATGACGGGTTACAAGAGCAGTGAAGATGAAGGCTTGCGCGCAGAGGTTTTGGCCAGGAAGATTCTGTCAGAAGAGCTAGAAGGAAACTATGACATCGGCTCGCTGATCGGTGCAGATGAGAAGGGTAACCTGTGGATCTACAGCAGTGAAGAAGCAAAGGAACAAGCCAACCGGAAAGTCACCCAGGGCCTGAATGTGCTCAATCCCGCTGGCTTTACCTCAACCGACGCTCTGTCGGATCCGGGATACCACTCAGATGACTCTCGTAGCGAAACGAGCGCCACGTTCAACGGCTCGCATATTCGACGAGACTCTGACAGTGCCTTAGGTCTCTCATCCGGCCCCGCATCTCCCCAGGCTGTCGGCGATCCTAATCGCAACTACGCAAAGACGCTTCGCCTGAGTAGCGACCAACTCAAATCTTTGGATCTAAAACCAGGGCCCAACACCATGAGCTTTAGCGTCAACCGTGCTACCTGTACTGCTTTCATCTATCGCTGGCGATGGGATGTGCCCATCGTCATCTCAGACATTGACGGCACCATCACCAAATCCGACGCTCTGGGCCACGTCCTTAACATGATTGGTCGTGACTGGACTCATCTTGGTGTAGCCAAGTTGTTCACAGAGATCTCAGCCAATGGCTATAACATTCTATATCTCACCTCGCGAGGAGTAGGCCAGGCAGATACGACGAGGAACTATCTGGCAAATGTAGTGCAAGACGGAGGATTTAGACTACCTAGGGGTCCGACAATCATGAGTCCTGATCGAACGATTGCCGCTTTGAGACGAGAAGTCTACCTTCGAAAGCCCGAAGTTTTCAAGATGGCTTGTCTGCGCGATATCATGGCCCTCTTTACTGGATCGGGAGGTAGCAACAATGCAGACAAAGCAGGCCCTACGACTTCGGCCGAGAGCAACAATGGTATTGTCGGAAAATCAAGCGGAAAGGGTGGTTCTCCATTCTATGCAGGTTTTGGAAACCGTCTGACGGATGCGCTGTCATATCGCTCTGTTAACATTCCTAGCACAAGGATCTTCACCATCAACTCCAACGCAGAAGTCTCGCTAGATCTGCTATCATTGAACACATACAAGACTGGATATGTAAGTATGCGCGAGATTGTGGATCACTATTTCCCACCTGTGGGACTACTGGTCAAAGGAGGCGGTGAAGAGTTCACCGACTTCAACTACTGGCGCGAGAAACCCCTCGAGCTTGCCGACTTTTCGGCTTCTGAGAGCGACGATGGTTCCGATGCGGGGTCAATACGTGGAGGTCTGCGAGGCAAGAACAGATCTCGGGCCAACACTCGGCGATTTAGCGAGGATGAGGGCGACATGGGCGATAGTTATATCTCGGAAGCTCGACGTAGTGTCGAAGACGATGACGAGGACAACGCCGCCATGTACCACTCTGTTCTCGAGTCTGTAGAAGGTGGAGATAGAGATGAAGATGACTATGACGAAGAGGACTATGAGGATGAGGATGACGACGAGTTGGATGAAGATGGTCCTCCTCCCCCTCGGTTAGCGTCTACATCAAGAGCTTCGACTGCATAAATTGCATAGGAGGCTTTTAGCAACTACCTTCTTTTGTTTGTCTATCTATACAGACCTCTCTTTGACCCATTGTACAACAGTATTATCTAACATCTTTATAATAGAATGGCAAACCATCGCCTGCATCTTGTAAGATATTGGGAGCTAGAAATAAGAGATGGCAAGCGTGTGTATAAAGACAGAAGGTATCCAGCACCTTGTTTCGCCCGGTGCATGCTTTCGCCAAATGATCTGGGAGACAAAACCAGGCAGATAGGTCAGGGTTGCCCTTGACGTCGCGCTGGCGACCCTGAGCTTGATGATGGATCGTGGTTTCCCTCCTTTAATCCATGCTTGTTATCGATGAATACGGGACTGATTGGTCGGAGAAGGCTCTTGTATATCGCAAAGATGGTTACGTGTGAATTGGTAATCTTATGTGACAGACATGCGACGATTCCCACCAAACTTCCAAGACGATCCAGGAATTCTTTCCTCTGCCAACCAACCCAGAACCTGCTGGGCACTCTTGTCTGGCGGGAAGACAGGATAGAAGACTTTGACAATCTTGCCTTCCATCATCACAAGAGTGATTCTCTTGGTAAGCTTCTTGCCTTCCCATTCAATAGTTGGCAAACCCAGTGCTTCCACAAACTCCAACTTTTCATCGCTGAGCAATTCGAAAGGCAAGTTCAATCTTGTCTTTACTTCTTGTTGGTAAGCTGTAGACTGAGTGCTCAGACCAAAGATCTTGTTTACACCTGCAGTCACGAGTTCTTTCTGCGTGTCTCTGAATGAACAGGCCTGGGGAGTGCAGCCACGAGCTCCTGGAATGGAGTTCCATGCGTCTGGAATGGTTTCGCCAGGAGCACCGGTGCGAGGGTAGCAAAAGATGATTACCAGACCCTGTAAGGAAGAGATGTTGATAGTAGAGTCATTGGTAGCTGGGAGAGAAAGAGGCGGCATAGTCATGCCTGCAAGGTGATGGCAAGCTCCATCGTCGGTGGGGATGGGTATGTCGGAGGGAAAGGTCGTGTCTCAAAGGTCAAGTCAGTCGCTTAGTACCAATGCAATCCCACAGCATGACTCACGAGACATGATGGCTCTATCTGTTATCTCTTGTGCTTTCGTCAGCAGTATCAATGTAACTTGGCAAATAGCTGTTGTGTTTCTCGACCTTGATGTTCAGAGCCGAGGTATAAGATCACAATCTGGTCATAGCTCCTGGTTCGTCGGCGGGTTGAGCCCTGTTTAGCGGGGCAGGAGCGTGATGACGAGCAGATCGCAGCAAAGTGTCCAAGATCGAGAAGAGTGATGATGAAATGCAGCGAATCACCAGTGCCCACGGCAGAGATGACCGCTTCCGCTTGCTGTCTCAATATCTACGCGTCCTCGTATTCCCTCTCTGAAACGTTTCTTCCTCTCCCACTTTCATATCCAGCCTATGCTTTCATTACGACCTTTCCTGACGACCGCATCTGCTCAGTTTCGTCAAATTCCTCGACCTTCGTCTCTTAGAATTTCAGTTGTAAACAACACAGCCTCTTTCTCTACCACATTACGCGCCATGGCTACCGAATACAAGCTCAAGGGGCTTACGAGCATTGACCTGAAGAACGGTCAGAAGCAGGAGGTTGAAGTCGACGGCATTGAGGGCGGAAAGATTCTGCTGGCCAAGGTCAAGGATGAGGTTCACGCCATGAGTGCCAACTGCACCCACTACGGTGCTCCTTTGGTTAAGGGTGTTCTTACTGGTGAGGGCAGAATCACCTGCCCGTGGCACGGAGGTAAGCACAATCATCCGCTCTTGCTTACAGCTGCTTGCTTGCCATACCTCTACTGACACAACTTTGCAGCCTGTTTCAAGGTATCCACCGGTGACGTTGAGGATGCTCCGGCTCTTGACCCCCTGGCCAAGTTCGAGGTCTTCGAGCGTGACGGTGCCGTCTACATCAAGGGCGAGGAGAAGACAATCAAGGCCAACAGACGCCAGCTCGACCTCAAGTGCCGCAGCGTAAAAGAGCAGGATCATGTTGTCGTTATCGGAAGCGGCAGTGGCGCTCTCGGCGCCATCGAAGGCCTCCGTGGTGGTGGCTATGGGGGCAAGATCACCGTCGTCTCCCGCGAGAACACACAACCCCTCGACCGTACCAAGCTTTCCAAGGCTCTCATCACAGACCAGTCCAAGATTGTATGGCGCTCAATGGACTTCTACAAGGAGGCCTCGATCGACTTCACCTGGGGCAATGTTACAAAGGTCGATTTCAACAACCGCTCTGTTGAGACCGACGACGGCAAGAAGCTCAACTACACAAAGCTCATCATGGCTTCTGGTGGCACCCCCAAGTGGCTTCCCATGGACGGCCTGAAGGGAGATCTTGAGAACGTCTTTGTTCTTCGTGCACTTCCCCATGCCCAGAGCATCATGAAGGCTGCAGGTGAGGATGGTGGCAAGAAGATTGTCGTTATTGGTAGCTCCTTCATTGGTATGGAGGTTGGCAACTGTCTCGCTGGCATGAAGCACGATGTTACCATCGTTGGTATGGAGGAAGAACCTATGATGACTGTTATGGGCAAGCAGCTTGGAAAGACCTTCAGAGGCCTGGTCGAGAAGAACGGTGCCAAGTTCAAGATGGGCGCAGAGGTCGAGGGTGCTAAGCCTTCCGAATCTAACTCCAAGATGGTCGGCTCAGTACAGCTCAAGGATGGTACCAACCTACCTGCAGATCTCGTTATCGAGGGTGTCGGTGTCAGACCTTCGACCGACTACCTTCAGGACGTCAAGGAGATCCAGCTCAACAAGGACGGCTCAATCAATGTCAACGAGTCGTTCCAGGTTGAGGGACTCAAGGACGTTTTCGCCATTGGTGATATCGCCACTTACCCCTACCACGGTCCTGGAGGTAACGGCAAGCCTGTTCGCATCGAGCATTGGGACGTTGCTCAGAACGCTGGTCGCTCGGTTGCTAGCACAATCAACAACCCCTCAGCACCGCCCAAGCCTTTCATCCCTGTCTTCTGGTCTGCTCTCGGTGCTCAGCTCAGATACTGCGGCAACACACCCAATGGCTACGACGACGTCATCATTCAAGGCGAGACAGACGCACAGAAAGGACCCAGCTTTGTCGCCTACTTCCACAAGGGAGAAGAGATTGTTGCAGTCGCAAGCATGATGAAGGATCCCTACATGACACAAAGCGCCGAGTTGATGAGACGCAAGAAGATGCCCAGCAAGAGCGAGATCCAGAAGGGCGTCGACATTCTTGAAATCTCCATCCCCTCAGAGATCAAGATTTAGATGAAGCCTTTCTGTCAAATATGGACAAGGCAAGAAAGACATGACACGATGAACCTAGCTATCGCGTGTAGAACGCGACATGTAACGCCAAGATGCAATAAATAACCCTCTTCCTTACCCGATGTTAATAATGAAACGCGAAGAAATTTACTTTTTCTCATGATTTGACACTGCAGCAGTGACTCGAGTTCCAGAAGCTCGTGTAGGATTTGAGTAGGATTCAATAGTCGGTCCACTCGGAGGTGCTGCAAGATGAATAAGAGCATCTCAGCAACGGCATGGGAAAGTGGTGGCCGTTGTGGTTTTCTGGCTCGGCTCGGATGCTGTCGCAAACGGTGGGGCCCAAAGCAGAAGAGAAAGAGAGCACCAGGGTGGTTTGTACCTGACGCTAAAGCCGGCTTGGGCAGCATGATTGGGTGGCTGGGTAGGGCCGTGTGTACAAATGCAAGATGCCGCCTCCGCATCATCTCACATGGGTGAAGGCTTCTGTCGAGACATCAAAACAATGAAGACGCGCTCCGTCAGGAGCCTTCGACTTTTCCATATTCACGACGCCAGCGCATGCACGACGGTTTGCGCTCAAATCTCATGACTGGGTGTTGCGGGCATATTAGCCTTGGACTCTCTTTGATTGCGCATCATCATGGACGACAACGGTCATCAGCGCCTTGACGATACATCTTGCGAGCACGACGATCCGACCGACTCTCTCCCTTGCATTCCAACCATGTGCTGCTGTGGGAACGACGACTGCGCATTCCAGCAGCAGAACAACGAGGCCTTTGCTTCATTGGACGAGAATCTACGCAAAGCCGGACGGCTGGGAAAGGTCAGTCTTGTGTGCGACGCGCCTGCTTTCAGGCAGTTCGCAATCTCCAGTTTGCTGTTTTTTGCTTGTTTGCCTTTCGAGCCTTCTGATCCCACGTTGCCTCGCCCTCACCCTACCATACGCTTCGCTTCCTTCGGGTCTTTGGCCGCCAAAACCGTTTCCCCACTCAATCTCTTTTGCTATGGCAGTTCAAGCCATTCTACACCGTCCATCAATCCAAAATACACACATGTCCTGAGATATAACCAAGCCTGTCTCGGGTTCTTCCCTCCCTGCATGCCTGTTGTCTTGTTGTGTTTTGACATATTCCCAAACCCTATTGACGAACGTCATCTCGACCACCATGTCGCTGACCTGGTCGTTACAGGCTCTTCTCGTCCGCCATGAAGCCTATGTGGCCGAGGCCGAGGAGCAAAAGGCTCTGATGGATGCTGAGGTTACCCGTATGACCGAGGAAAAGAAGGAGCTCGAAGCGAACAACGCCACGCTGATCGAAGAGAACCGCAACCTGCTTGACCAACTCGAAGATCTCAACAATGCTACACTCGAGTCAGATGCTCATACTCAGTCACTCACTGCCACTCTACAACAAACTCAGGCCGAACTACACCGATTGAACACACTTGCTGCTCGCACCGAGAGACTCGAACGAGAAGTCGAGGAGTATGAACAAGAGCAGGCCATCCTCCATGCAACCCTTGCCCACAAGACAGAGTCGGAGAAAGCTGCGACCTTACGATGGCAGGATGCAGAGAGAAAGCTGGCGATTATGGAGAGCGAGCTGGAGAGGATAGAGCGTGAGGCCAGAGAAGACAAGGAGAGACATGTCGAAATTGTTGGACGTATGGAAAGGCAACGAGTGGTCGAGAAGGAACTTGAAACCACTCCTGGTCGACTCAATGGTGCTGCAGCTGCAAAGACGGCAAAGCATGGCAGCACTGTCGTCTCACACTTCGTCAAGGATATTCTCCAAGACAATGTCAACCTGCAAGCTGGAATCGCCGAGTTGCGTGAGATGCTCGACAACTCAAATGAGCAAGTCGAGATCCTGAGAGATCAACTCGCCCAGTACACGCCTACAGACATGACTTCCGACCTGGAATCTCCCGCACCATCAGCACGCCCCAACTTGGAAAAGGAAATCAAGCGGGCTAGCATGCAACAAGAAGTTCATGTCCACCATCATTACCACGCTCCTGCCGAACACTCAAGGAAAGCAAGTCTGACCCTACGACGACCAAAGAAGAAGCGCAACGTGATCGGTTCTGGTCTTTTCACACCGTCTGCGGGCTCGCGTACACCTCGTTCATCAATATCTGCAGCCAGCCCGTATACCCCCTCATCAACTGCCGCCATCCTGTCACAAACGGCCGCAAGCATCCCACATCGAAACGTCAATCGTTGGTCCATGCAGTCTCACATGACCTCCAGCTCAATGCTCAGTTCGCCTCAATCCATTTACCCGGCATCTTCAATCTGGGACCGTGACGATTCGCTAATAGACTCGTCTCGACCGACTACACCTGACAGTGAAGCGCCAACCTCACCTTACTTTATCCACCAGTCCAAAAGATCCTCCTCAGGGTCTTATTTTCGTGCCTTACCACAACCGGCCTTTCGTGATGGCGCTTCAGATCGCTTTGAGGATTATGATCAGTCACCCTACAACTTTTCTGCTGAAGGTCAAGGACGGCCTGATGATCAAGCAGTTACAGGAGGGCATGGTGCGATTCTTGAAGAAGACGAAGGGAATCATATGGATTCTTCTGTGCCACCAACTGATGAGGGTGGTGCTCATTTGCCTGCTTTCATTGACGACACTGAGATCTCGGCTTATACCAGGCCAACAATCCTGGACGAGAACATTTACACGCGCCCTCGGCATCGCCGGGCTGCTTCGCATGAATCCTTAATATCCGTCTCTGGCATGGACATCCACACTCTCCAATCTCGTCCGTCACAGCTATTGACAGCACAGAGTTCGAGATCCTTCTCATCACAAGCCTCTGTCACAGCTACTCTCTCCTTGGCACATGCTGCTAGACCTGCATTGATGTCACGAACATCAAGCAGTAGCCGTAGTATATTACAAGGGGTGGCGGCTGAACAGAAGGCTTCTAGTACACCGCCAAGAGGCCTTGGCCAAAGGGTAGGCGGATGGGTGTTTGGCAAGTGGGGTTCTACCCCTACGCCTACAGTCACCGTGTCTGCACCGATGGACCAAATCAAGGTTGACAAGAAGCGCTTGTCAACAACAGCAACCAAGCTGAGACCACCAGGCATCAATCAGGCCGGACCCATCTTCGGATTCGGGCCAGAGCCACAACTTCCTCGCGAGCCGATTCTCAGGACCTTGAATGAAGAGGAGTTGTGGGAATGCTTGAACGAGTGATCTTGGCTGCCACGTTCCAAGTCTTTAATCACTTCTTCCCTGACAGCTGTACCCACATGCCTGTCCCACTATTTTACCTCTAATCCTCCATTCTCCTTTGTACAGCGGACCTTCACCAGGGTGGATACTTTTTTCATGTTGTTTCATCGATACCCCATTACGTTCTAACATCTAAACCTTAAGTTCCTTCCATTTACTCTGGAAATATAGGCTCTAATGATATAGCCTCAATATAATTTGCATATGCTCGTTCGCTTCTATGCTGCTTCGACTCCGCACTTTTACTCGATTCGAATTTTGCCTAAGTGACTTTGTCGAGCTTGCTCGCACGAAATGCTTGGTGTCGCTTGTTATTCATGCTTCACGATGGCTAGTATAGCGCTCGTTTCAGGATCATGAACAAAAGTTTACTCTAGATGCTCCAGGTGTTCGATTGATGGCGCGAGTTATTACGGGAGATGTGCGGCATCCGCTGCAATAGCGACATGTCGCCCGAGTTCGGGCGAGATCTTAATATGCTTAAGGACGAGCATCCGGAGCGAGAACCCACAGAAAGGCCAGGGTGACCACCATCGAGGCTCAAGTTGGACGTCTCATCTCGTAAAAGCACGAACCACTCGCTTCGTTAACCATCTTTTCTGTCAACCTCAAACACCTGAACCACAGCCAAGCCATCGCTTCTCGCAACGAAACATCGCTTGTCCAATAAAGGAACTCATCAAGGGCATACTCTCAATAAGTGAACTCAAGCGATCATGGGATATAGCAGGCGAGGCTATGGTTCCAGAAGGTGAGCTTAGATGCAAGAGTTGGATATATAAGAGGTGAGGTTCATCCTATATGGTATCGATTCTTTTTCTCATCACCTTCATCCACAACCACTTTCTCTACTCTACAGCGGGCTCTGGCAGTCTCGCCTTTTTACCAACAAGTTCTTTATCCTTGATTGCTCTTTCCAGCAACAAAGTCATTCGCTAAGATCTTTCTCCTTCTTTTACTACACAACTTCCTCAAGATGTATATCTCTACCGCCACTCTCTCTTCCATCGTCCTTGCGGCATCTTTGGCTTCTGCTGGTCCTGCTCACATCAAGAGAGCTGATGCCTACGCTCAGTGCGGTGGCCAAGGCTTCACCGGCGCTTCCACCTGTGTTGCTGGCTACCACTGTGCCGAGTCCAACGCCTGGTACTCTCAGTGTGTTCCCGGAACCGCCGCCGTCGCTGCTGCTCCTGCTACTGCTGCCGTTCAGACCAGCTCTGCTCCTGCCAAGGCTCCCGTCTCTACCAGCAACAAGGCCGGCTCTTCCCAGCCCGCTGACAGCCTCAACAAGCTCTTCCAGGCCAAGGGCAAGAAGTACTTCGGTACTTGTGGTGACCAGGGTACTCTGGGTAATGCCCAGACTGCTGCCATTGTCAAGGCCGACTTTGGTCAGCTTACTCCTGAGAACTCCATGAAGTGGGATGCTACCGAGAGCAGCCAAGGCAACTTCAACTTCGCTGGTGGTGACTACCTCGTCAACTTCGCCAGCCAGAACGGCGACCTCGTCCGTGGCCACACCCTTGTCTGGTACTCTCAGCTTCCCCAATGGGTCCAGAACATCAACGATAAGACCACCCTTACCAACGTCATGAAGAACCACATCACCAAGGTCATGACCCACTTCAAGGGCAAGATCTACGCCTGGGACGTTGTCAACGAGGCCTTCAACGAGGACGGCACCCTCCGCCAGAACGTCTTCATGAAGGTTCTTGGTGAGGACTACATCCGCATTGCCTTCGAGACCGCCCGTGCCGCCGACCCTAACGCCAAGCTCTACATCAACGACTACAACCTCGACTCTGCCACCTACGCAAAGACCCAGGGCTTCATCTCCCACGTCAAGAAGTGGATTGCCGCCGGTATCCCCATTGACGGTGTTGGTTCCCAGACTCACCTTGGCAAGTCTGGCTCGTTCAACAGCCCCGACAACGTCCCTGCTGCTTTCAAGGCTGTCTGCGCTGCTGCTCCCGAGTGCGCCATGACCGAGCTTGATCTTGCCGGCGCTGATGCCAGCAGCTACGTCAAGGTTGTCAACGCCTGTGTCCAGACCAAGAACTGTGTCGGTATCACCGAGTGGGGTATTTCCGACAGCCAGTCCTGGAGAAAGAGCGACAGCCCTCTTCTCTTCGACAGCAACTTCCAGAAGAAGCCTGCTTACACTGCCATTGTCAACGCTCTTAAGTAAACGTCTGTCGATTTCGGGGTTGGATTTCTTTTGAGCGTACTTCTCTTCCTGATGGATGGTGGTTTTGTTCGGACGGATTCTTTGATGCATAGGATTCTTATTGAGTGTGAGGTATGAGATAGCAATGAGAAATGTGTGGTTTTCTTGTGGAAAATATGCCTTTGTCCATCCATGTTTTGAGCTTGCTTGTCTCCTCTGTAATGTGACATCTTTTCATGTGGGCTTTGGTGGTGACGAATGAGTCTTGATGCATGATGGGACTCGGGATACTGAAGGCAGTTTTTTCCTTTCGATGTATGATTACGCAACGGTTATTTTGGTTTGTTCATCAGCATTTTACATCTCGTAGGAGTCGAACATCGATTGTTCTTTCTAAGTCCAGTTCGTTGGACATCGTTTGCGCTTTCCGGGTTCAGATCGATGGCCTTCTGCTTCACAAGTTGGTGTGCTGAATTGGAATGCATGACGACAACAATTCCTCATCACTCTTTCCTTCCCTGCAAATCAGACACTTACATATCATTCAATCGTTACCACCCTCTTCCATTTCTTTCACATCTCGACTCACCACGACACATCGCATCAAAGGATATCTTTTCAACGCTTGCATGCCTATCACGAAACATCATCATGATTGATTCTTACCCATCACGACGACGAGACATATTCAAGCAGAGCAGTTCCTCATCCACACATCATTCAAGCCACAGCACTCTCTATCAGCGACGGTCTAATCACGCGACGCCCTTACTCCAGAATCCTTACGGGGACTGTGAGACCCCAGTACCACATCGTTCTAGGCTCTCCTCTGCTAAGGCTACCGCGCCCATATGCACGTTTGCTCCTTTGACGTGTGTGTCTGGAGCGGTTGTAGAAGCGGGTTGGCCGATCAAAATATGAAGACTTGAGTTTGAGATGTGTGGGATGAGGGGTTGTTCTGTTTGGATGTGCTTTCGTTGTTGTGTTGAGGTAAGAATCGGCCTGGCGGTGTTTCATGGCGGCATCCGAGTTGTCGCTCCACCAGAACATGATACGCCTCCCTTCTCTCGGACAATCGAGACGTTCTGCTGTTGCACACTCATTCCTGGTCCCTTCTATCCACGACTCTTTGACTCCTTCAGCAGGCGAAGACTAATCGCCATTGACACGAGAAGAATAAAGACCACACCAGCCGGTGACGACAACAGACACATGATCGATCAGCAAGAAGCATTAAGAAGAAAAGTCATGTTTCTCGTTAACCAAAGTTATCTTTGGAAGCCATATCTCATGTCCGCGAAGGTCCGTCATCATTATCGCCCTCCCTAGCGATATCCCAAGTACTCGTATAATCCCCGCTCTCAGCTCGAACCCTCGAAACGACGATGAAAGGCACAGCACTCGGCCTGCTACTAGGTATCGGAGACTGATACCCATCCCATCCCTTGTCTTGCCCATCTATCACTGTATCCATGACTGTGTCCTCAATGTCCGGGATTACGAGATCCAGTCGAGGGACAGGAGGAGGTACTGTTGCAGCGGATTGTGGACGAGAAGATAACGTTTGTTGACCGTGCTCTGCTTTCTCAAGGTCTTGTAGGTGATGGTGGTTTTCGTTATTGGAGCCTGTAATTTGCGAGCCTAGTGTAGTCCATTTTGTCAAACGATGCAGCAATGACGTCAAGGAGGTCATGGAGGCCGAGAACCAAGGCTTCAATGCCGGTGCGCAGGATGCAAAGATGCCAATTCCACACTCTAGGAGTTCGAAGAGAAGGATTCTTCCTAGACCATCTATGCTTTGTCAGCTTCTGTCTTTTGAGTGAAACATGACAGACCTGGTAGAGTTATACTTACAACTCATGTTGGTCTCGTGGGTCCAATAGGCTATGTAAGGCAAACGACAAATCGTCATTGCTGCTGCCAGGACACCTAGACCTAGGATGAACCACGCCATCACCATATTTTTCGTAGACATAATTGTGTGCCAAAGGATTATACCAGGAATGATCGCGCATGCAAAGTCTGCGAAGATGGTTGTGCACGCAAACGAGTATCCAACAGTCAGTACCACAGCTCCAGGTAGGCAATATCCAGGAGTATGAGGGTGGTGCCAATGCGTCCAGATTGCTGGATAAGGCACACAATAGCAGAAAGACCCGATAAACATGACAAGTGAAGAGCAGCTGACAATAATCAGGATCCAGTGTAGTGCTCGTTTGATCTTTGGAGATGTCGATAGACGGAGGAATGTATAGCAGACGCTGCACTTGATCAAGCAGGTGGCTATCGTATAGATTGGTTTGTACATTGCAAAGGTCTGTTTAGTATTTCATGTCAGTCTCTGTCTTCTCATACTCGATGGATACTTCTCGGGAGATGTAGATACATACCTGAACACCTTTCATCTGATTTTCCAAGCTAAGGACCTTGTCAGGCATACCGAGGCCATACATGAATCCCCACAGCGTGACTGCGCAAGCTCCAAGATGGAAAACCAGTGCCGCAACGATGAGCCAGTCATCGATCTTGAAAGCACGCCGTGTGATTCGCACATAGCAGCGTAAAGGAACGACGATGAGTGGCAACACGATCATGGCAATCGTAACACCGAAGATGGATGTCCATTTGTCGTGCCACTCCATGGTTGTGAGGTATGGACCATCAACCAATCTCCTAGAGAAGTCTCGGGTTCCAGTGAATCCCAACTCGCTCGCAGACCTTGTGATTATTGTTGAGTATAGAGCAAGAGACGACAGTCCGTGCCGCGCATATGGAGACAGGACCTAGACCCTTATATTGAACTCAGCTCAAGCCCACTAGACGTTTGGGTCATGACCGTTTTTTGCCATCGTGTGGCTTTAGAGTTATTACCTTCTTCGCTGACTCACTGCTACTTGAGGTCTCCATACTTCTCCCCCGGTATGTCTCACTTACGCTCTTCTATGCGACCTACTTCCCTAATCGGTCACTGGTATTTACCTTGTAGCTTGTGGCTGTCAACATTTGCGAATTCAGAGTGAAAGGCCAAGTACTCGTGCCATCAACGGTTTCTTCGGACTGACACGACAAGTGGCTGCCTTTAGCTGTGTTCGGCACACGAAGACACAATGATAACATGATGTCTTCAGATGTCTCAGACGATCTTCGACGTCCATGAGTGTTATCTTTGCGAAACAGGATCCTATCTTCTGCAGATCTTCGAGAACGGAGGAGTCGAATCAACAAAAGAAAGATACTAGTTAAGACTACTCGTTAGTTGAGAGGGGGATAAGTCCCTTCCACCGTTGGCGCTGACCCAAACGTTTTTATTGCGGTACAAGTGTCGGAATTAAGCTTTTGGGCGTGTCAACAACCACTCTTATAGAACAGCGGATCTCCCTCGTGACGGCAAGCGATTCATAGATGAGGCCTCAGCAAGCGATCGAGGAAATCCGTGAGCTCCACTCAGAAGCGTGTATGGCTAGGTCGACGAAGGAAGAAGCCACTCAGAGGGTGGAGAAATCACCCGTTGCACGATGTTTTCGTTTTCGGCTCCATGTGAGATTAAGTGTAGATCCGAGGTATAATCTGGTTGATAGCACATGGTACATATAGAAGAAAAAGGTAGAGGATAATGTCTATGGTTTTGCATAGGTCGCGGTCGTGCATTAGCAACGAACATCGTTGGTCTGCGCTATTTCAAGCTCGCTCGGTCTCGAACTTGCGGAGTCACAAGATTGCAATCTTTACAGCCAGAATTTAAAAATCGACTGGCATAATCTCGGTCAAATCAGCATCTCGCCATTGTATGAGTTTGTGAGAGATGGGGCAAGCGCTCTCAGGCAAGAGTTGCACATCTGCTCATTGGCGTCGGACTTCGATGCTGGGGTCCAAGCGTCGTCGACTTTTCGAATGCCAAGACATGATTTCTCTACCAAAATTTGCCATACTTCACTCCAAATCGACTGCCACCTTCTGGCGCCCAATCAGATACAAAAAATACGTCCTATCACATAGATTTAGCTGCGATAAGAGCAAAACATCGACGCCTGTGTGATTCGAACACACGCTCCCGAAGGAAATGCCTTAGCAGGGCATCGCGTTAACCACTCCGCCAAAGCGCCTTGAGAATATCCCGAGATTGGTCAGATCTCGAAGGAGGATGAGAAATTTTGCTGCTACAAAAAATATATCGCTACAAAAAAATAGCCAAACCATAACAATCTCAAACTTGATTGATATATGCGTATGGCGTCTGCCTGTTCCGCATAAATCACCAGCCTAATAATTACCGAGGCTGCAATGACGTTCTGGGCAGATTCTTAGCCATGGGTGAGTCTTAGGTTTCTTCTCTCGGCCCATATCTTGTGGTCGGCAGAGGGACGGCGCATTCTGACAAGGGTGTGAACTTCAGTCGGCGACCTCGACGCAGGTGTTCTAGGCAAACATGGAAGGCTTCGCGCTCACTATTCACTGCTGCGCCGATCGAAGATCAATATGCTTAATATCTTGAGGTGATCAAGATCTGCAGTCCTAAGCCACAATCCTTCTCTTGCACGAGCTACAGGAACCATTTCATGATTAAAGTCGCAGAAGAGGACATGGGAACGACTGAGGGAGAGGAAGAAGAGCAGCATATGGATCTGTCAATGCTGGAATGAGGCGTTGAGGCAGGAGTCTTGAACAGGAGGCAAGAGCAGTCCTGCGAAAGAAACGCTTGTTGATCATAAGAGGCTCGGGCCTGCGAGATACGTTGACAGTGTTGGAAAGTCAATCGATAAGAACAGGGTATCTGTATATACAACTAAACACAACCGAAATGCTAAACACAACGTCAAACATTCACCTCGCTGCTCGCACTTGTACTGGATGGACTTGCTTTCCGTACTCCCTCCTCCTTCTCCACCTTCCCGGCCTTCTGTTTCCTCCTCAACTTGAAGATAGATCCTCCACACCATATAACTGTCGGCACCACACAGACGAACGAGACACAGCCAAGTACCAACGTTGTGGTACCCCAACCAGCTCTCTGCTTGACCAAGCCTGCAAGCAAAGGTCCTACCAGAGTGCCGGCCGCGTAGGCCATATTAAACAAACCATACGCCTGAGCAAAAGCACCGTTCTTGCCAAAGAAGCCTGCTGGTCTTTTTGCGCCTTGAGCATCCACAGCATACGAGACTTCTGCCATTAGTGGTGTGAGCGAGAGTGTGATTCCAAGACCAATCAAGGCGAGAAGTGCGCAAAGCAGCACCTTTTGGCGGATGCTGTTATGATCGACCAGGCGCATGAGAATGAAACAAGGACCAGTGATGATAAAACCGCTGGTCGCTAGCCATCTGACGCCGTGCTTGTCTGCATATCCACCAACAAGAGGTCCAGTGAAAGACGGTATCGTGACGGCCAGGAAGATCAGTCCAGCACCAATGGAGTTCCAGCCCCAGAGTTCGTTGACATACAGAGGTAAAATCGAGTCGAACGAGGTAAGCAACGACGCGCTGATGAAGCAGCCAAACAAAGCAGCGTCGAGTCTGTACGACGATAGTAGTGAGAAGACTCTAGGGAGCCTGCGTCGTTCGTGTGTCACGGCAGGTATCTCGACTTCGGGTGTGTGACACTCCGGGTCAGCTTTGTGATCGTCTGTGCTGCCTCTGTGTTCGGCATCTGCGGTTACTTCAAGTGCTTTTGGCCCCCACTTCGAAGCAACCGATTTCTCAATCATCAGGAGTCTGAGAATTGCGTCGATGCCTAGAAGCGCAAATGCCATTGCGAAGACAGCATAATATCCAGCACTGCGAGAACATGTAAGTACAAGCGTGATTTCTTTCAACATTCGATATAACGAACCGTTCAAAAACGATGCCACCGAGCAGCGGACCGAGCAAGTAGGCCAACGACATGGCAATGCCAACATAGCCCATTGCCTGTCCGATCGACTCAGAGCCAACAGTATCCTGTAGCAATGCCAGACCGACAACCCAAACCACGGCTGCAGAAAGTCCTTGAAGGATACGGCCAACAACGATAAGAGCAAGACTGTTACCAACGACCAAGAATATCGTCGACCCAGCCAGTGCCAGCAGCCCAATCATGAAACTCCACCGCCGCGACTCGAACCGATCAGCTACCCACCCACATATAGGTGCTCCAATGAGTAAAGCACCGCCATAAACAGCCAAAAGTACTGATATCATGGACTGCACATGATCCTCGGCAATACCAGCACGGCCACTCAAAGCGAAAGGCCTATAAAGCGAAGGTACAATTAGCAGGATATCGAACGTTGGTCGTGAGAACACTACGACTTAGCTAAACGAATACACTCAGCTCTGCAAGATGCCATCCCGGATGGTGCTTCATCGAAATACACTTTTCCGAGACTTCTCGTGCAGGTTGACAAGAACGCCAGCACTAGTCGTGATGTTTGTACCTTCAGTCTACGTACAGGACTGGCACGATAATTCCATAGAGGAAGACGTCAGTGAACACCGCAGCAGCGACAGTACTGATGATCAACCAATTCGAACTTCTGATCTCGAGGAAGGCGGGAGGAGTGGTGTCGGTACCCGTCAACCATGCAAACATATTGCCGTTGATGATGATGATGATGATGATGATGATGATGTCGTATAAGTTATTCTCTGTGAAGCCTCTGACCAGCGGAACAATAAGACATGCTAATAAGAGCAGAAACAAGAGGCGAGGAGAGGTGTAACTTAACAAGACATTTCTGATAGCAAGAAGGGTATCATTCTTTTTTGTGCCAACAGTTCCTCTTAGCCTTGATTATGCGCGTGAGTAACTTGCAACCGCCTCACCAGAGTTGCCCGTATTCTCGGCTTCCGCGCACTGCGGAGAATTATTTCGAGGGTGAAGGTAAAAAACGTAACGAAATCCCGAGGCTTCGAGGCGTCATGATCCGCATGGACCTTCTGCATGCAGTATCGAGTCCATGCTTGGCACCATGTGGTCTCCATTTCTTACCATCTCTGGAAAACCAGGCCTCAGCCTTCAAGAAAGAAGGTAAAGTATTGTTAGGACTGGTGCCTAACCAACACACAAGCACTGATACTCGAGGCTGGGAAAAGGCCAAAGGGCTGTGTAGATTCTGTTCTTCCGGGTTGTCGTGTTGTTGTTGTTGTTGTTGTCGAAAGATGCGGTGAGATATCTCGGGACGCCGCAGCTCGTGCATGTTTATTTGGTATACCGAACCGCAAAATGCTGCATATTTGATGCAGTTGCGCTCGTGCGGTGCTGCATATCCAAGAGGGGCTTGGCAGTTATGCCTGAAGAGGATGTCTCTACCATGGTTCGAAGTGATGCGACAAGTGTCAGGTCTGAAGAGGCTGTTCTAAATTGCATTCTTACAGGCTGCTATTCGCCGAGACACAAACCAGATCAGGCGCTGCCTTGTGTGTTTAAGGCGAAGAGTTGAATATGGTGAGTGATCAGGGTAGAAATCAAGAGACGTCGCAACCTAATGAAGATCGCAACTGCATACGACAGATTTGAGAGGACGATGTGACAAGGGACAAAATTTGATGAAAGAGAAGCGGAGGGGTATCATTAAAACAGGAGCAATGTATATATACACACAGGCATCACGTCTGCCTAGTAGCAAGACCAACAACATTCCTCAAGGTGCCGAAGGGCAAGACATCTCCGATACGTTTCTGACCAGTAAAAAGCATGACCAGACGATCAATGCCCATACCCCAGCCGCCAGTAGGAGGTAGTCCCCACTCGAGAGCCTCAAGGTAGCTCTCATCCACCTCTGCTCTGCCATCACCTTCGCCGTCCACTTCACGATATCTCAACTGCTCCACGAATTTCTCGCGCTGAGCAAATGGTGAGTTCTCCTCTTCATACATATTTGCGTACTCGTTGCCTTGAATAAATAGCTCGGCACGGGCGGAGATGAGTTGGGAGGTTTTAGGGCAGACATATGACTTCGAGAGCGGCGACATTACAGAAGGGTGCTCGGTAATGAATGTCGGTTTGGTACAGAGAGGCTCGATATATTGACCGGCTAGAGCATCCAGAAGGCGTGGAAGTGTTGGTTTGGCAGGAACAGCGATATTTAGCTCGGTGAAAAGGTCCAGAACTTGTTGTGTTGCATCGTCGTTACTGAGATTTGGTAGCTTCTTCCCCGTCTCTTTTTCAATCGTGGCTATGAATGGCAGGCGGGAATACGGTCCTTGGAACAGATGAGCCTCATTTGTGTCAAAGTTGACAGCAGTGTCAGCAAGATGCTTGAAACTATCTTGACCCAACTGGCGAAGTTGCTCATGCAGCCCAGACAACAGGTCTTCGGTCATGCTCATAAGATGATCGAGGTCGGCAAAAGGCATGTAAGACTCGCAGATGGTGAACTCGGGGTTATGTGTTGCATCCACGCCCTCATTACGAAAGGCTGGGCCAATCTCGTAGACCTTGCCCAAGCCACCAACTACCAACCGCTTGAGCCACAGTTCGGGAGCTATGCGAAGATTGAGGGTGGTATCTTGCATTTCTGTAGCGATAGTCTCGAAGGGTCGGGCCACTGCGCCACCAGCGCCAGCAGTCAGCAGAGGCGTGCTGACTTTGGAGTAACCCTGGTTGTCGAAAAAGGTGGAAATGCCACGCTCGATAGCCGACCTGATCCTGAGGGTTTGTACAGCTTGACGGTGAACCAACATATCGACATGGGGTCTACGAGCGCGTGTTTCAGCATCATCAAGTTGAGCAGGAATTTGGTGAAGCGATGGTGACATGAGCTGAGGAAGCTCGGTCGCAAGAATACTCTCCTCTCCACCTTGAGCCTTGTGTGGGTGACCAACAAAGGTATACCAATCACCTCTGCGAATAACACGCCTGAAAGCATTGAATTGCTCACGAGGGACGCCATTCTGGTCGAGGTGGGAGAAATTACAGATAGCTTGGGCGACGTGATCATCTTGTTCTATGTCGACGAAGACCAACTTAGAGCCGGCAGTGCGCACAGAGCGGACTCTGCCGGAAACGACAAACTTATCGTCAAGCTTGGTGGCACCATTATCTAAAGTTGCACTGCTCTTTCTCAAATGGTTCACGGAGACTCTAGCGACATCATGACGCCGTGGCAGACGTGGCCAGCAGTCTTGCAGCGATGTGTTCGCTTGCAATTGAGCGATACGCTTCTCATAATCACCAGTCGGAGAGTCCTTGACGGGTTTCTTCGAGGCCAGCCTGGTGTAGGCAGAGAAGCAGCGGGCATACGAGGGGATCAATGTTGATCGGATGTCTTTCAGAAGGACGGGCCGCAAGAAGCGGTAAACTTCAGCAGACCTTGGCATCTATGAGAAGACTGTTAGCTCCAGCACTGATAATGTGAATTGGCATGCAGTGGTGTGTATAGAAGATGGATCAGGATAATCGGTATGGCTGTGAAATCAACCCCCCGAAGGAGTCATTCGCAACGGTTCTTGTTCAATTTTGCTCATCATGAAATATGAATTGGGAAGGTGCAGGGGAAGACGGAAGGACTTACCATGTGTCACAGCATGTTGTGTGGTGAAGGAAGAGAAAGGAAAGAACGAGCGGTTGGAAGTTCCTGCCTTGAAAGAAAACAGAGCTTCCGCCATGTGCCTTCATGTGGCCCAAGCTCAAATGCAACTTTCTACTGACGATGATGCGCAACGTGCAATCCGAACTGTCAATCCACACACTTTTTGTCTTTCCACCAACAACAACCCTCTTCAACTTATACAAAATGTCTTTCCTCTTCGGTGGTGGTCGCCCCCAGCCCTCTTCAGCAGAGAAGATTGCCGCTGCTGAGGCCGAAATTGACATGGTCTCGGACATGTA